>OU015490.1:187157575-187349039 GCA_907164885.2 Dolomedes plantarius
TGGCGCTGGGTAATAGAAAATAGAGTGTTAACAATTGCAAATTAATACGGAATAAAATTACCTTTTATTATGCACATTTTCTTATTTAGTTCAAGTGCAATATGGCAACACTTTTAAAAAAGCTTAAAATCTACATAAACACCGATAAAATCTCGTGATCTGCAATATCACGTACGCTGAGCAGAAGAAGAAGTTCTTTATTCAAATTTCACGTTACATCCATTGGCACAGTGCCAGCTGCTTGGGTTTTAAAAGGCAATGTGTTACGTTTCGAATCAATCGGATTGAAAGTTTATGTGCAATGTCTCCTTCTTTAGTCGAGCGTGCGTTACTGGTCAAATTCTTTTACCTCAACCAGTGCAACGCGCAGCCGCTCTTCGTGCTTTTAGAACGCACAAAAAAATGCGTAAAGGTAACGGTCCTGTGTCAGTTAATGGGCTAAAAGCAATGGTTTGGACGTTTGAGAAAACAGGTTCTCTGAAGGTTCAGTCAGGCAGAGGACGAAAACCTGTACCACAGGATACAATCGAAGCAGTTGCCACGGCGATTGTCGACAGAGGACCAGACAATATTGCTGCCACCTCTAGCGCTCGTGGATTAGCTCGGAATATGGATATGCCTTACATTACGGTATGGAAAATCTTACGAAAGATTATCAACTTCTATCCGTACAACATCAGCCGTGTACAGGAGTTACTGTACCCCGACCATGATAAGCGATTGACTTTTGCTCTCACTTTCTTGCCAGAATGGAGGTGGATGATGCTTGGCCGTGGAAAATCTTATGGCGAGACGAGGCCCACTTTTACCTGCATGGAACTGTGAATACCTAGAACTGCCGAATTTGGTATGACAAATCACCACATGCAGTCACAGAAATTCCCTTACATTCACCAAAGGTAACTGTTTGGTGTGGGTTCACAGCGGAATTTATCGTAGGTCCATTCTTCTATGAGAACATTACCCCGACAGGACCGGAAATCTGTTCTGTTACCGGAGAGAAATATCGCCGCATGTTGAACAGCTTTGTCATTCTGGCACTTCAGCAAAGACAATACCTGGGGGAAATCATTTTCATGCACGATGGAGCCCCTCCACACGTTGCTGTACGGGTGCAACAGCTGCTACGACAGAAATTCACAACAGAAAGAGTCATTAGCCGCTACTTTCCAACTGCATGGCCACCTCGGTCGCCTGATCTTATCCCATGCGACTTCTGGCTATGGGGTTACCTTAAGTCTAAGGTCTATCAAGGAGTGGTCCAGGACCTGGCTACGTTGAAGGATAACATATCACGGACTGTACTGGAGATTCCTGCAGACATGTTACTTTCTGCTGTTGTGCATACTGTGCACAGAATGCAATATGTGGTCCACAACAACGGCAGCCACATTGAACCTCATTTGAATGCAAAATAAAAGGTAATTTCCGTATTGATTTGCATTTGTTAACACTCTATTTTCTATTACACAGCGCCAAATATTCCCCTAGCGGTGACTTTTGGAACTAATTTATTTTTTCGCGGAATTCTTCGTCCCCCGTCTTGTTTAATCTTCCTACAAAATGTGGCGTCATTCTCGCAAATAGATCGCGCTACAGAACACTGTGAGCACTGTCAGTTTAATTATGGCCACCCGGTATGATGGAAGAAATGTGCAGTTTTTAACACTACAAAAACGGCAATTTATTTCTTACTAAAAAGACTGAACGGCGTCATTTTGTCGGTTAAAAATAAAATCAAAAATTTAAAATTAATTTTTTAAATGGTTAAATACTTTAAATTTTAAACTATTTCATAGCAATGCATAATAAATTAGTGTATATTTAGATATGCGTATTTTTATGCAGTTATGCCGAGCTGACAACCTGGTATGGTTTATTAGAAAAAATATATGCATAAATTAAGTAAGTTTTATTTTATTATAAAGATTTCAAATTTTTTCTACACGGATAATCCGCAAACCGATTAATCCGCAGAAGGAATATCGCGTTTAGGAAATGCATATTTTTGAATTTGTTTCGGACATTTTTAAAATGAAATATTTTTAAATGCATTGTGTGTACCTTTCAAAAATAATTTCATTTTAATTTTTGAAAAACAGTTTTTATATTTGTAGCGAAAGATGATAATATAATTTGACACCTCATAAAAAGTTGATATCAGAAAAACTTAAATCTTTTCTCAAATATTTTAAGATTTAATCACAGACTAAAAAATATCCAAGACTCATTTTTCTGTTAATTTTACGTAAGCTATCTGCGAAAAAGCTTTTATCTACTCAGCTTAATGACATTGTTTATAAGGATATAATGTTCAGTTTTTTATGACACTTTTTTGCCAGAAGAGTGTTTTATTCGATACTTAATCGGCCATCAATAATTTAATAGACTCGACCTTAATACTTATTTGCTTGTTTTGGGATATCCGATTTTGACGTCATTTTGTTAAATTGCTGCTTGCCAACTTGCATCTGCCCTCTTTGATGGCCGATGCATTAATTTTCAAACCAAGTTATAAATTTTTAATTCGATTAATACGGTCTCGAGAAATTATTTTACCTTTCTTACTAAGAAGGTAGAAAATTTAAGTTTTCATTATTTAGACGCATTTTGCAGTGATATTTTTTTCACATGTGTCTGCGTATGAAAATATTTACTCGCTCATAAATAGCTTAAAAAATTGGAATTTCATTTTTAAAAGTCTAAAACTAGGAATTTAAAGCTTTTTTATCTGATTTTTGATGCATTTGCTGAACCAACATTCTTATTTGAATGTTTTTCCTTTTGGTACATAGGAAAGATTTTGTAATAATTTATTTGTCTTATTTGTGACTTTTAACGTAGGATTACGTTCCTCTATAAAGGTCCGAGAGAAAAAATTGTCCGGCGTCGCGAGTTATAAATTTGGCAGCGTGCAAAACCCTGTAGCAGTAAACAGTTAAACAGAAAACTACCAAAATTCAGCAAAAAAAGAGGTAAGTAACGATAAGTAATCATACGGTAATAACCCGGGGTAGTTTCGCTGGAAGCGACTACCTGAAATATTTTTTTGTTTTTATTCATTTGTGTTTAAAATAATTTTTAAAATAAATTTTCAGCACTTTTACAAGTCATTCCTTTCGAAATAATTTCTTCTTCAGGGGTAATATTTTCTCAAATTTTACTCAAAAACAAATCTATTGAAGGAAGGTCAAATAAAGCAGAAAGAGTCATGCCTTACAAAATTTCTTTGCGATTCCTAGGAAAGAATTTTGGCTAAATCCTTTAAAATGTGGTGGATCATGAAAGAAAATCAATTCTCGTGGACCGTACAGTATAAAAAGATGTACCTGGATTTATTTTGATCGTAGAAATATGCAGCTAACTTTACTTGATTCTCAGATCTGTACTGTTTATACTAAGCCTGGGAAAATAGATTTTTATTTTTCGGGGATTTTTTTGTTTCGGATCGCCCTAAAGTTGTTTCGAGTAAATCTATTTCTCCACCAAATCTCTAAAGACACTTGAACGTGACAAGCGAACGTTTTTTTTTTCAAGATATTTTAGCAGCATGAGTCTGACTATATGAAAATCCCAGTCAAGTATCTGGAAAAATCCCCTTTGTATTCATCTGTTACATACCTGCATAAATATTCAAATTAAAGTGGCATATTGCAGCTAAAGTGATTTCTAATTTTTTTCTTATAAAATATTAATTTTTGTACTGCAAAATATTCAATATGGAAAGGAAATCCGCTTCCTGGTTCACACAAACATTTACTCAATTAAATTCCGTTACAGTAAAATTCTTTTTTTTTTTAATAATTAAAATATATAATAAATAATTAATGCACTAGAATAACTCGAAACTGTGACGCAATCTATTTTATGGTTTTAGATTTCGATTTCCAAAAAACGGAATAGATGATTTTCCCCAGCCTTGCCATTTTTTTTTAACTTTGAGAAATAAAGGCGGACGTGATTACTTTTCAAGCATTTTTCTAATCTCTCAGCTGGTGGAGAAACTATTTTAAGAAGACTAAATAAATACAAAAACAATTATGAAGATACTTTTTTAGCCGTGTCCGTGTCACACCAGTTTCGAAAGAGAATCATTTCACACAAAAAAAAAGATTACCTTTCCAAAGCTTTTCCTTGTCTATGCATGAAAAAAAGAAAATTTGGCATATCTTCCCATATGATATAATTTCTCCGAAGTTCCCTTTGTATTGTTAGATTTTCTTTTCGTTTCCACGTATAAAGACAAAAAATATTTGTTTACTCATTGCTTATCTGCTTGCCATATGTGCATACTCCAAGTGTTTCTACAAATCTATTTGTCTTTTCCGTATCAATCAATCTTCTATTGATACTGAGGAAAATCGATTGCACGAGGCATTTTACTCACATAATTGAAATTGTTTATACCTGACTTAAAACTGTACTATGATTTACTGGAGAGCTATTACCCAGGTCTATTTCAATTTCCTAAAATGAGGCAAGCTTGAAGACTACATATAAAAATAAGCTTCAGGCGTCTAAAGATTACGTGTTTGAAAGAAACGTAATGTTAAATATGTACATATCCAGTGTTCCAAGAAGGCTTGACAAACATAAACATTTCCATGTATTCAGCAGCGTTATCCAATATATACATCTTTAGCATGTTTAGAAATTTACACATATCCAGAGTACCCACCAGCCTTGTGGATTATATACATCTCCAGCATCCTTATCCAATATTTACATCTCTAGCGTATCTTTCAGCATTGTCACATATATACATATTCAGCGGACCGAGCAGTCTTGTCGAATACATACATCTCTTGCATCCTTGGGAAATACTATGTACATATCCAGAGTACCTTGCAGTCTTGACTGACATATACATGTCCAGCGGACCCACCATTCTTGTCCAATATATACATCTAGGGCATCCTTGGCATATATATGCATATCTAGCGTACCCAACAGCCTTGTCGAATACATACATCTCCTGCATCCTTAGCAAATATATACATATCCAGCGTACTTTGCACTCTTGTCTAATATATACATGTCCAGCGGACCCAGCATCTTTGTCAAATATATACATCTAGGGCATCCTTGGCAAATATATATATATGCTGCGTACCTTGCAGTCTTGTCAAATATATACATATCCAGCGTACCCAGCAGTCTTTTCGAATACATACATCTCCTGCATCCTTGGCAAATATATACATATCCAGCTTACCAAGCAGTCTTGTCTAATATATGCAAGTCCAGCGGACCCAGCATCCTTGTGGAATATATACATCTAGGGCATATGTGGCAAATATATACATATCCAGCCAACTCTGTAACCTTGTAGAATACGTACATCTCCTGCATCCTTGTCAAATATATAAATATCCAGCGTACCAAGCAGTCTTGTCTAATATATACATATCCAGAGGACCCAGCATCGTTGTCAACTATATACATCTAGCGTATCCTTGACAAATATATACATATCGAGCGTACTCAGCAGCCTTGTCAAATATATACATCTAGGTCATACGTGGCAAATATATACATATCCAGCGTACCCTGTAGCCTTGTCGAATACATGACTCCTGCATCCTTGTCAAATTTATAAATATCCAGCGTACCAAGCAGTCTTGTCTAATATATACATATCCAGAGGACCCAGCATCGTTGTCAACTATATACATCTACTGTATCCTTGGAAAATATATACATATCCATCGTACATAGCATCGTTGTCAAATATATAATTTTCCACCATTCTTGACAAATATGTAGATATCCAATGCATCCAACAGCCTTGTCAAATATATATATCTCCACCATTCTTAACAAATATATACATATTCAGCGTATCCAGCAGTGTCGTCAAATATATACATCTCCATCGTAACCAGCAACCATGGAGATGTATATATTTGCATAAGGAAATATCCCACGCAGGAGTGTTCTGTGCATTTGCTTAGAAATGCTAATAATTTGATGTTTTCTAATACAGTTGGATGCTACCTATTTCAAACTTTTATTAACTGGAATGAATTAATCTGCATTGAAATAAAATACGATACTTAGATCACCGGTAGTGAAATAATATTAAATTTTTCTATTCATAGTGTTTCATCGTACTTTCAGTTAACTTACTTATGTTTTCATAGATGTTTTATATTTTTAAGCATAGAATTTCGACAGCAGGCAAACGAAACATTTACGGCTATGGTGGATTTATGTAAAAGATATCCGACAACACCCAACATCTTGAACTTTTAGTGCGATATTTTCGTTTCTCATTGCTTGTATATTTTTCAAGTCAGAAAATGCCCTGAAACTCGATTACACGCTAGGAAAACCCTCGATGGTCATCTTCACATGCGAAACAAAGATTACAACAACTGTGTAAAAACATACATAGTCGATCGTATAACGATTTGTTTGAAAGGTAAACATTGGACGTACCTTCTCTTTATATGAATGCATTGCATGTGGGAATTCTGATAAAAATCAGAAAGCTTCGGATTTTAATATCACCCTCATGTTGCGATTTGAAAATAACCAATTATTGTTTCATATTTTGATAATGAATACACGGATTGTTAATTCATTTTATAAAATTAATATTATGTCAAATAAATAAATCTTATTATGTTTGATTTAATTAAGAAATCTCCAATAAAGAAATTTTCTCGCAAGATAATGAGATATATCAGGTTCTCATTTGTAAGCTTGGAAGGTCCTATTATTCTTCGAGATGCATGGTGAAAGTATCCATGAAATTTCAGAGTGTGAAAACTTCGGTAGTTTTCTTTGCCGTGAGGAGACATTTAATTAAAGCTTAACAATGTACACAAAGTTAAGTAAATAAACTATTTAATTAACTACGCTATGTCTCTAACGAGTTGTTGGTTAACACTCAAAATTGAACAAAATTAATATGTTGTAAAAGGATTTCTTGTATAGCACTCCTGTTTTCGTTGTTAACAGAATTCTTCGTCGAATATTAAAGTTACTTTTTTTTAATATTAATTTATAATCGCGTTAATATTCATGACAATAAATACATAAACATTTACGGAAATGAGGCATAATTCATTTTCATGAGTTCATTAATGATAGCTTGAAAATACAGCAAACCTGTAACGTTATTACTGAAGAAGAGCACATAGGAAAATATATCTATGGTGCCCGGGATAAAGGGCTTAAGACAAAAATAGTGATTTTTAGATATTTGTTAGTATTGATGAAAAAGCAAACAAAAATCTTTTGATTTGTATAAAAGGAATAAGTCTATCAATTTTGTATACAAGGTTTCTACCTATATCCATTACACCCCCCTTAACTTTTAAACGGTGATAGCTTAGGCCACAAAGTTGGTGTCTAGGTATAGTAAAAAGGCTATGCGCTACTTGACGAGACAACTTACAATGCCATCTATCGGCAAATTTTGGAATTAGCATTTTTATCTCAAAAACGGTACGAAATACGGGAAAAAGGCAATTACAAAGTTGTTCAACATAAACGATTTAGCAAGAAAAGACAGATGGGTCACATTAATACTTAAAACAGAGTGTAAGAAATGAACAGTGAATGGAAACCCTTTACAAAAGTATACATTTCTCTGTACAAAAGACTCAAATCGAAATTATTGTTCTCCGATTGGTATAAAAGTCAATAACTTTGTATATATAAATCCCTGTTTCTGACTTAAGCCCTTTATACCTAGCACCATAGATATGTACACAGTGGCGAACACGTGATTTATTATTAAATTCAATTCAGTTTAGGAATGGGCAAAAGTGTCTGTTATTTCTTTTGCTGTCATAGAGAAAGTTGTGAAGCAGGCATCGAATTATATATATATATATATATATATATATATATATATATATAATAATGACAGATCAGTTTTAATTCTATTTCAATCTTCTCCTTCACATTATATAACTAACTTCTGCATTTTTTCTATATGCGCCTGGATCTCGCCTAGTCATATGGAAACCCAGGGGGTGACGTGGTGAAGAGAAACTAAATTTAATAAATGCTGGTGTGAAAGTCGGTTCTACGGACTTAAGATTGAATCGGGGATTGAGTGGGCGCCATTATCCATTCTCTCTACTTGTAAATTTGTAAATATATTCTACTCCTTTACATTTCGTATAATATATTGAACAGTTTGATAATCATAATGTGATTAGAGTAATAAAAGCATTAATTCAATTTCATTGAATTAATTGATTTGATATGTCCAAGACCTGACTATCAAGTCGAATGCCCGTTCGGCTGTTTACCCGGATATCGGTGTTATGTGCCCATAGATCTGATGTTTCCTATATATTGCAGTTAAAGTATGATGTATGTTTGCAAACACTTCCCTTTCAAAGTAACAGGTTGATTGTAAATAACGTACGTATTATTGGGGTAAAAGGCTTTAAACATTCATATCCCAAGAATCTCTTTATCTAGAATTAACTGCAGAATTTCTCACCGCATATAATCATTTGACCTGTCCTATTCATTGTGATGTAGCGAAGAAAATAAATTTTGCAGACTCAACAAAACCTGTATACATAACAAGAGATAATGCATGAGTAAAAGTGATCGATGAGGGAACGTGCAGTTAAGAAAAACTGCCAGTCGACTGAACTTGAAAGTGGTTTGTTAGTTTATTTCTCAGAATTTCAATCCCACTGTTAAGGTTGGTGTACTAAACCTATTGGATTCGCTCACCTCAATGTTAAACCATGGGGAAAATGTGTCCGGAGATTGCAGTCTTGGATTTAAATATTATTTTTTTAAAAATTGTACTTCGTATTAGAGAAAGAAATTTTACACCTTGGGGCATTTTTCACTTTCTAAAAAAATGTAAATAATATTTTTAAATTTAAACTATTCAGGGGAAACTCTGGTATTGTGTGATTTAAGCGCTCATAAATTCCTTTGGTGAACGTAATATATAAAAAAAATTTCAGGTAGTCTTTTCTAACGAAACTACCGCGGGTTATTAACGTAGGATTACTTATCGTTCCTTACCTCTTTTGTATGTATATATGTATGTGTGTGTTATGTACACTGAAGTGCCACTGAATTAGGGATAGCAAAGCTTATGCAAATTGTGTAGCGCTGCGCATCATGTATGCGCAAGTGAGGGCGCTGTGGTAACTGCATATATAGCGCGTACTGTGGTTGTTCTGAATTAGGGACAATTAGCAAAGGACAATTAGCCTTGCAAAGGACAATTAGCCTTGACAGTGCGTGGTGAGAGACGGATCAGGCGTATTGTACTTAGCCAGCGAAGCCAAACATTAGCTCAAATTACCACCCAGTTTAATGACGGTGCCAGTCGTACAGTCAGTAAACGGACTGTGCAACGCTCGCTTCACCGTATGGGTTTCGGGAGCCGTCGACCTACGAGAGTACCATTGCTCTATACTCGCCATCGGGTTGCACGTCTTGCCTGGGCAAGAGAGCACAGTGACTGGAGTGTAGAGGACTGGAAACCAGTAGCATGGAGTGATGAGTCTCGATTCCGACTACTTAACGCCGACGGGAGGCTGAGAATATGGCGTCAGGCTCATGAAGCCATGGATCCTGCATGCCTGGCTGGAACTGTACAAGGGCATGGTGGCTCAATCATGGTCTGGGGTGTTTTTTCGTGGCACAGTTTGGGATCTTTGGTGCGTGTACCAACCTCCCTCAACGCAATTCGGTACGTAGAGTTGCTGGGTGATCACCTCCATCCGTTTATGCTGTTCTGTTATCCGCACGGTAATGGAGTTTTCCAGCAAGACAACTGTACCTCTCACAAGTCCCGGTTGGCTACTGGCTGGTTGGATGAGCATTCCTCTGACTTCTCTGTCATGAATTGGCCACGTAGAAGCCCAGACTTAAATCCTATTGAGCATCTTTGGGATGTTTTGGAACAAGGCGTGAAAGGCTATCACATAGCACCAAAGAAACTTACTGAATTATGGACAGCTTTACCCAATATTTGGCAAGCCATTCCCGTGGAATGTTTCCAGAAACTTGTTGAATATATGCCTCGTCGTGTGGCAGCCGTTATCAAGGCCAAAGGAGGCCCAATTCGTTACTAGGTAGGTATCCCTAATTCAGTGGCACTTCAGTGTATATATGTATCTAAATATATGAACGTATGTATACGTATGTATATGTATATATATATATATATATATATATATATATATATATATATATATATATATATATATATATATATATATATATATATATATATATATATATATATATATATATATATATATGTCAAAATTTTGGCTCATTTTGGTGGATTTATGTTTAACAGTTTTCTGTTTGCCCAAGAGATACAGAATGGGTTTGGTGCGCTGCCAAAATTATAACTCGCAACGACGGCCGGTTTAAGCGTCTGAAATTTTTCTTTCCGGAGGACCGTTATGGAGGAACGTAATCCTACGTTGAAAAATCCTATTGCAAGATGAAGAAAAGTTCAGGCAATCTGAAAATACCACCTTTATTGGATTATCAGCATTTATGTTGCTGTCAATAGTACACACAATTTCTCCGTAGGTTAACATTGAGGTGAGCGAATCCAATAGGGTTAGTACACAGGAGCCTTAGGCTTTGATTAATTTTCCTTTTCGTATATTTCTAATCATAGATTAGAAAATAGATTTGGAAATAGATCTTCAAATGCAAAATGTGGGGTTTACAAAAATCTTTTAATTAAACTTTAATTAATAAAACTTTCAATTTTAAAATGATAGACACAACTAATTTAGAACCGAGTAAAAAAATTAACGGTAAATAATTAAAAATTTAAAATGTGATGTTTATTTAAACTTCTGTTTTAATATGACATAATTCAGAAATACGTATTTTCCACTGTGGAATTAGGAAAAAGCTTAAAGGTAAATTACTTTTAGCTAGCGATGTCAATTAATTCACCACCTTAAGTGGAATATATGCCTGAATAATTCCGTTTAAAAATATTGCTTATACCCGTGTTTGAAACAAATCCCCATCGTGGCAAAATAGAAATAAACTTTAAGTTTGAATGCATATTTTATGAGAATAATTCAAAACGAGAGAATCCTGATATATTTGAATTTAATGAGTGTCTCATAATTAAATTTATAAAGACTGCGTATAATATCTTAAAAAATGTCTCATTAAAGTTACTTTTTACTAAGAAATGCATGTTTCTACACTAGAAAATATATTTCGTAAAGCACAGTTTTTTTAAATTTTCTAAATTTTCTTTGAGACATAGAATTAAGAGGAAAAGGTGGGATTTATAGCCAGAAAGACTTTTCAAGCAATTTATTGCTTAGTCAGTCTTTAACTATTCTAGTAATGATATATTAATGAGCAACTACATGGGTGAAAATATTTTTTCGCGTGCATTGGGGCAGGACATGTGAGTTGATGAAAGCATTTATTCATGCACAGTAGATATATATGCAACTTTTTCTTTACTTTGTCAGGGCTTAGATAATAAGTGATAGCATGTCTCGCATATGTCTTTTCTATTACGGATAAAGTGTGTTCACTGCAAGGTCGAATTGTTTGCACTTGTATTGCTATGTGGGGTATTTTGTTAGTGTTTTGGGGAATATTTGTAAAAGTATCTGGACAACGTTAAATTAGTTCCTATGCCAACGAGTAGCGTTTAAAGGCGGACTTCAAAGTTACATTGATTTGAAATGTTTATTTTGTATATATCAGTTATATGTCAGCTGTATTTTATGCATACAAAATATATGAACTGCGCTTGCAAAGGGATATGTTTTAATCTGTGTTTCTGTGAATTAACTGACGTTTGCGAATAATCACATGTATTTATATATATATATATATATATATATATATATATATATATATATAATAGAGATGGAGCGGTATACTAATCACGAAATATTCCCATATTTCGGATTTCAACTGGTGAATTCAAACCTCTCATTTCATATTTCGTCTTATGACTCTGTCCCACAGACAAGTCGTAGTGGTATGCTATGTCTTAAAATTGCAATCAATCACCTGGGAGGGTAAGTCGATCCTACTGTACCGTTCACTTCGATTTTCAACAAAAATAGTAGCAGGGTGCGTTTGAAATTTGATCAATAAAAAAGCCAACAATGCCACGCATTGTAAAAAATTTACTTGAATTTACAAATTTTTTAAAATCAGTTTGTGCTTTTTTGCCTAATCAGTATTTTTTAAACCGGATTTTTTGTTTCTGTCATAATTTATAGAACAAGTTTATTTGAAACGAAACAATATAATTTTCTTTTGCTTTTTTGGCAGCTTTTTCTCTAGTTTAATATCATGCAGGTGTTCTTAAATAAACTTGTTTTTCCTCTGAGGGTTTAGGCGAGGCGTTTGGAGGCTAAAGTAAACTAATATTATAAGAATGTGGTTCTAATATTTTGACTCTACACTATGTTTATTGATATGTAAGAACAATTCTGTTCTTTTCATGTATATAACATTTTTTTTTTAAATTTCAGTTAGAGTGAAATGAATCTCTCTGTGTGTGTGATTATGTATACTTTCACTTTGTCTGGCGCTGGGCTTGGTGTTCTATGATAAAGCATCTGATTATTCACTTCTTCTGTTTCTTATGGATTGTACGGTGTCTAAGTATGTTTATTGCTCAGATCATACTTATTAAAAACAATCCATTGGTTTTTAGACAGTATCGGTACCGCTGATGAAAAGATGCTGTCAAAAACCCATTTTTCACTTATCTTTTCACGTTTTTAGTTCCTGGCTGTTGTGGTTTTGAGCATATACTGGTTTTTCACTTTCAACTTTGTCTTATATATATATATATATATATATATATATATATATATATATATATATATATATATATATATATATATATATATATATATATATTGTAACGAGGAATTTCGTTACAGGTTCCTTTTATTATGCTAACCTTACTTATTTTGATTCTATAATCAAAACTTTAATTGTAATTTTAATATTAATTTATCCAACTAATTTCCGTCCTTCCAATTAATTTCAGTGCTTCAGGTTACAGTCGACCTCTGAAGAGAAGATCCCTGAGAAACTCGTCACTGGGGGAGAGTTCTTTTTTGATGAGGGGTGGAACGTTAAAGCGAAGGTCAACGAGAGAGGAAGAGATTGTCACCAAACATCCCCCACTTTTCGCCAAATATCGACATTTGTCCCAAGGAAGAGTCGAACGGGTGTTTTTCTGCCTATTGACAATGATTTAGTCTGAAGAAAACGCAGTGTTTACAAGAAACAGATGGGGAGAAATACACATCTGCAGTTTCAATTGAAAGGAAATTTTAAACACTATATTACCGATTGGAACTATTATACCTGTTGGAATATTAACTGCCGTGATGTGCTGTATAATCTGAAATGTTTAAATGCTCATTTCTGAAGTCTATTTTCCAAGGTATAAATTTGCAACCAAGCAAAACATCTTTCCCGTTTTTATTAGCCATATTTTTGGCCAGTTTAAAAGTTAACAAAAACCAAGTTATGAGAGAATATTTCAAAGAGGGGGAAATTAAAGTTTGAAGAAAATTTTCCTTATTCAAATTGCGAAAAATGGGAAAATTTTATAGTGTTGATAAAGTTAATTGTGAATTTTGATTAGAAGAGGTCATTAGGGTAGCACACTTTAAAGGGCAGGGCCGACCTTTCTAGTTGAACCTATTTGATCTGGAAAATTAAAAATATGTCTAAACTGAAATGGCTTTAACATATAAGCTGTTATTTTTGAAAGTGGCATAAGTCCATTTTTTCACGTATCGAGATATTTAAAGGTTTGTATTTGAATGAATTTAAAAATATTGGCAAACGTTAATCAATTCGAGTGATGTTTTTAACACTATACACCTTTTAAATTTTACTATGAAATAATAATTATTAAAATTATTTAAAAAATAAATGATTTTTTTAGCTTCAAATGGACTTATACCACTTTCAAAAATAACATATTATAAAAAATAAAAACAAGTGGAAATTCAAGTCCATATTTTATATACATTAGCTTCAGTGAAATGGATATTTTAATGTAAACTCTTACTTACCAACATCACTATCAGACCAAATTGACATATTATCGTCTTTTTTATAGGTATGTGAACTCATTGTAACAACTGCATTAAGTGTTATTTATCTAAAACTTTGATTTTCTGCTTTAATAAAAATATTTAAATAATAGTCGCGCTGCAATCTATTAGTATAAGAAACACAAACCAAACAGTAGGAATTGCGAAAGAAAACCAAACAAAATCAGTGAAATTACTTCTGACCACTTAATCAGAACAATAATACCGTTATCTTGTTAACGATGTTGTTTTTAAGACACTAGCTAAGTAATATATGCTAAAGCGTAGTGTACACTGAAGTCGTACTAATAAATAATAATTGCAATAAGCAAGTTGATTTTATTATAATTATTAGGAATGGACTTATTCCACTTTAAAAGAAGTTTTTTTGCGATAACATTTTATAGCCAAAATTCTTTTGTTTACTTTATGAAAAAATCGTACGAAAAAAAGGTGTCTATATCTTACTAAAATCACCGTTAACTCATTTTTTTAAAGTGGACATATACCACTTTCAAATATTTTATTATGGGGGTGCCATATAAGCGGACCAGCACTACCCACCTATAAAGGTACGACATAAACGAGGCATTTTCAGTGGCGCAACGCCTGGATTCGATCCGAGCACTCTCAGCACCGAAAGCCAACGCGCTGTACCACAAGGCCGCCACAGGCCAGTGTGTAATTATATTTTTATCAAAATATCTGTACATTATATTTTTATCGCAATTTCTGCAGTTGGGCCCCGCAATAACTAAGGTCGGAGCTTTTAAAGTGCAGTTCTATTCCGATATTTGGAGGGGGAAATTGGGGTAAAATTATACTAGAGTTGTGTCTTTTGACTGATGTCTTTTGCAGTCATTTTTTGACTGATAAAGAAACTGATAAAGCAATTTCTATAAAACTTGGTGAATACGTTTATTTTGATGCAAGGAATAATGTATACTTCAAATTTAGTATTTTTAATTGCATTAATCATTTAAAATTAACATGTTTTCAATAAAAAAATGCATTTTTCAAAGTTTTGTAATTTTAATTTAAATTTAAAAAAATTAAGTTTTTAATTGCTTAAAAATGGAGTATACGTTAAATATACATTAGTTTTACAACTTTATCAATATTTTTTGGGAATCTAAAACCAATAATTTTGCTACAGTCATGCGCGCAATGGATGCAAGCCAAAACACAATTTTAAAATTTTCTTCAAAATTAAAAATGGAAAATTAATTAAAATACCAGTTGTAGAACATTGAAATAATTATTCTACATACAACATATATTAAGATTTCAGTGGCAAAAATTTCATGTATTTATGTTTTATAGGGAATGAGAAATAAAACTAAATGTGACATGATGCTAAATTGCACCTTCAGTAAAAAAGTAAGACCCTTAAATGAAAACAAAATTACCGAAAAAGATCGTGTCTCCTTTGGCGAAAGAAAAAATAACAGTTGCAAAACCAAAATACTTGAAATCTGTATCTATAATAATAAATTTTTGTATGATCCAGTATTTATAAAAATAAACATGACTCTAAATTTTATTCAGGTTTTCTGAAACTCCCTTACATTACTTCGGGAAATAGTAAGTAATACGATGCAGGGTAAAAAGTCCCAAAATATGTTGATTAGATGAAAATGGAAATCAAAACATGCGATGGTTTTCTTAAAGCCTAAATAATTAAAACCTTCATAATTTTCTTAATGCCTAAAGAGTGATAAATACTTTCCGCGGGAAATGGTACTGGGGTGTTGATTATCCCGACCCCTCATTTTGAGAATCGACCTCCCCGAGGCATCAACCTTAAAACCGGTCTCAGGTCTCTTCTTAAGGGAGGTCTGCAGTAATTCATAATTCCTTCGTCGGTAGCAGTTTAATTTTGACATCTGCCCTCACTTTCGTGGGAGGTCTAAAAATTGTTTCTGAAATTCCTCTTCTGAAATTCCTATTGCTTTTCATGTAACATCTGGACGAACACTTAGCCGTCGTAAAAATACCTCTTCCTTTTTTGTCTGTGCTTAGTAATTGCCAGATCTTGGTTCCAGAAAATAACAAGTCTTATCTCCCCCGTCCGCCGTTTTTGTCCCCAACAATAATAATTGCTGGACTTAGCCCAGAGGAACTTCCGTTTCCGAGATAAAGGGCATTTTTTCCATTTTCCTCCCCTGCTTCGCGAATATTTATTTTCGTTGCTGTACAGGCAATTTAGTTTTCTAGGAAATCATGGGAAAACTCTCCTCTCGGTTGAAGTTCGCTCCTGGTAAGCGATTCCTCTGATTGGTCAAGATCAACCAATCGGATCCCTATGTGACTTCTACCCGGACAGGAGGAATGTGGCTTCGTAGGGTTTCCCCTTTTGGCAATGTTACGCGCTTTTATTTTGCGGATACAAAATCGTTGGCGTGGTTTTAATTGTGTTACTCCTCTTCCTCTCTACGCGTTTGGCTGGATTATAATGTATTGCAACCCTTATCTTTCCGCGTTGTCCAGGGGCTGAAAAAAAATATTCTCAGACAGATACAGAGAAAGATTCAAAATTTTCCCACCGTTTGGAAAGATATCTCTTTCTACACCCCCGGAATGAACCGGAACTTGGTGAGGGGAGCTTTGAATGATTTTGGGATGTTTAGAGCTTGCATTTTATGTAATTCGGTAGCTTCCGGCTACCAGCATCAACAATATGCTCATTTTCTGATTTTATATGTTGGCTGCTGAACTGAATGGTCGTGTTGACCTGAAGCTCTTGACATGTGGCGAACTACTATTTTAATCTTCATCATGTTAACCTAGATATTCTTTTGATTTATGTGTTAAAGAAAAAATAAAACTTCGAGTTAAAAAAAATAGTTTGTTTCCACTAAGTGTGAAGCCATCTCTTGAATTTATCCAGTAAAAGATGATCGCAGCTATTGTGAACTATGGGTATTGCGAAACAACGATTTATGTACTACCACATCTTTAATTCTACTGAATTAAGCTGAATTACTAACTGTCTCCTGATGTCCACCGTTCCAGAGTTTTGTGCTTCTATTGGTAATGTAGCAGACAAGTATGTAATTTGGTAGCTTCCAGCTACCAGCATCAACTTCATCCTTATTTGCTAAGAGTTTTCTGCGTGTTGCCGTACAGAACATCTAATGTGCGACAGTCTATATTGTACCGTAGCTGAACAATACTGCTATAGAACTTAGATGCCGATTCTATAATTTTACGGCCACATTCTGTTGAACATTCCTTATATCCTTCATCCTATTATCCTGTAGCCATCATATAAACTTATATTTGACCCTGTATATATATATATATATATATACACTGCTGGCCACCCAAATTGCAACACCAAGAAAGACAAGAGATATCACAACAAAATTTATTTTGTAGATAACATGTTGACCAAGTATCAATTGATTAAATTTATAGACTTCTGTGAAGTGTGGTTCCTGCCAAAATCAGTAGCCAGAGTAGCCTCCATTGTTGGAGATCACCGCTGCCACACGCCTCGGCATTGATTCAAAGAGACTTTGGATGAGTTCTTGGGGTACAGCAGACCAAGCAGCTTCCACACGTTGCCAAAGTTGATCTGCTGTGGCAGCTGGGGGTGGAATCTGGGTCAATCGTAGAGCATTCATGGATCACATGTTTTCTATCGGCGAAAGATCCGGAGAGCGAGGCGGTCAGGGAAGCAATTCAATCTGGCGATTGACGAAGAACCGTTGGACAATGCGTGCCACGTGTGGTCGCGCATTATCCTGTTGAAATATGGCTGTGGGCAAGCCCTGAAGGTAAGGAAGGACAACTGGCTCCAACACCTCGGAGATGTAGAGCTGGCTGTTTAAAGTACTGGCAATGCGTACTAGAGGTGTGCGAGAGTGACATCCAATACCGCCCCATACCATAATACCCGGTGCAGGACCAGTGTGGCGGTGCATAACGCAGCTGTTCAGCATCCTCTCTTCACGGTGTCTCCAGACTCGAATGCGACCATCGTAGTGATGCAGACAGAAGCGTGACTCGCCAGTAAAGTTAATTTCATTCCATTCTGCCGTCCACATCCTTCTGTCATCGCACCATTGGCGGCGGAGACGTCTGTGATTCTGCGTCAAGGGTGGACAAAGCAATGGACGTCTTGCGGACAGACCACTCTGCTGTAAACGGCGTCGAATGGTACGCGCAGACACTGGATGATGCGTTACAGACTGCATGTGCTGTGGTATGGTTCGTGATGTGACTGAGCGATCCGTCACTGCCATGCGCATAATTTGCCTGTCATCACGTGAAGTGGTGCGCTGAGGTGGATGCGATCGAACACGCCGGTCCGTCGTGCCCTCCTGCATCCAACGATCACATATCCGCATTACAGTTGTTTGGTTTCGTCCAACACGACTACCGATTTCCCTGAAAGATAATCCACAATCTCGGTAGGCCACTATCCTTCCTCTGTCGAACTCGGATACTTGATCAAAAGATGATCGCTGTTTTCGACGAGGCATAATTGATCGTTTTTTTGAAAAAACCACAAGAAAAACACAATTGCCGAACTTGAAATCGTCGAAATCTCCAAGCCTTAAATAGCGCTTTAAAGTGGCGCCACAGGCGCGCGTGATGTGAAATTCTAATCATTTGCATATCTCACCTCCGCTAATGCATGTTGTAAATTTCATGTTATTTGCATGTTTCCTTCAGGGTGTTGCATTTACAGTGGCCAGCAGTGTATATATATATATATATATATATATATATATATATATATATACACAGTGGAATCTCGATCGATAGTTCTCCGAATCATCGTTTTCCCGTATGTGTCGTTTATTTCACCCAGTCCCGACAATCATATTGCTTTGTTATGTTCGCGCATCTATCGTTTTCCCGCATTTATTGTTCAGTCCAGTCGGTCCCTTGAAAAGCGGTAGATTGAACTTCCACTGAATATCTTTTATATATATATATGTATATATATATATATATATGTGTGTGTGTGTGTGTGTGTGTGTGTGCGTGTGTGCGTATGTCTGAATAGGCTAAATTAGAGAAAAAATAGTTTTTTTCTGTCTATATGCTTACTTTTTATTTAGACTATTTGTACTCGCATAAATTTTTAGTTCGTTTTGAATTTCTTTACAGGTTTGTAAAAGCGAATATTGAAATCCTCAAAGAAAAGTTTAAAATGTTTTTATTTCTTCGTTATGTAAAATCGTTATCAAAAAGAATAACGAAATAAAAATAACACCAATATTTTCTTCGTGTTTATGAAATAAGGATATATTTGGAACTATATATTCTCCGTTAAGCGTTCGAATCCGATTATATACCTTTAACTTATTTTTCCCAAGGGAGTGGTGTGGTCTTTTATTGCGTGTTGTGACATTTTTATTAGGAGTTTCCTATCACAAATACAGCAATAAAAAGCTCCATAAACGACAGAGTTGGGAGGTAGTATATGAGAATAATTCGAAAGCGAAAGCTGTGAGGGGATAATCCAACCGAGAATGCTATCGCTGCAATCCCTTTATCGATTTTTGCTTTACTTCTTTAAAAAATTTTGTTTTAATTCCCATTTTGTTTTGAACAGAAATTGGTTATGTGGTAGTTTGGAATAAATAATTAAATTTAAGGTTCTTTTTAATTTTGAAGAAATTTAGCCGGAAGATAAAAGAAAATATAGTTCTATATTCTGCAAACTTTAACAGTTTTGCTGTTATCTATATTCTGCGTATAATTATATAGAAAGGTTTTAAATTTTGAAGAAATTTCGACGGAAGATAACAGAAAATGTAGTTCTATATTCTGCAAATTTTAATAATTTTCTAATATTTAGATATTGTCTTTCGAAAGTGTACTTTAATGCTTACTGTATCGGATAGACGATAGTGATGAATTCGGTTGCAGTTCGAACCATAGTTCTTTGTTTACTGAGAGAAAATATATAAACGAGTGCTCTGTAAGAAACAAGTTGGTAGTTATTTGTTTATAAACCATATTGTTTCAGTAGTATATTCTTTCTTTTTTTTAATCTAATTAAACGTGAACAACGAAAGTGTATGTTACAATCTGCGAAATATTTGCAGCTTTTTTCCCCATTAGTAGTGGGTTAATTGCCCTTATTTTAGGAATATGGAGGTTCGATTGAATATATTTAGATAAGCAAAGCTTTGGAACAATGGAGCTCGTAATACGAGATTTTCTTACATTACTGGTATGGTCCAGTACTCAGGATGCCGGCCAGTAAAGTCTAGAGGGGTCGATTCATTCCCGGTCAATGCAGCATTGAACCATTAGGTTGCAAACTAATCGACAGTTGAGAATTTTAAAACAAATAATTATATTAGAAAAGAAGTTTGCTGTAATAAATATGTATACACTGCATCATGTCTACAAAAAGTAACATGTAGTTTATTGACCTCAATAAAAAAGAAGTGGAGAATGCTTTTACTTGCAAGAAGGCAGCCATTTGTCCTGGAGACAATTGGAAGTTACAATGATTTTAAATTATTTCTTTTATATATATCAGTTATATGTCAGCTGTATTTTGTGTAAACGAAATATATGAATTCATTTTGAATATGGATGTGTTTATATTTGGGTTTCTGTGAATGAACTGACGTTTGTTGGTCTTTATGGGGGATTTACGAATGATCACATGCATCTTTGTATATATATATATATATATATGAAAGAATAACGTTCTAAAAATAACGTTTCCTTTATTAACTTTGTCCTATTGCAATAAAGCATTACCCCTCAATTTGACCCGAAATAACCTATTAGATTTTCCCCGAAGTCCACGCACCGACAGAACTTATGTAATGCAGAAGGTTCGAGAATCATGACCTCATGTGGCGTGATGAGGTCAGATGCCACGTTTTAACAAATTAAAAGTTCAGCGTGCCTCTACCTTTCGAGATCTGAGCGTCTCTTAGTAGGCTTTGTGTGTCTGTCGCTGAGTGGGAAACAAGCACAATTTTTAGCTATACGTTCTTTTGTTTTATCATGTGCTGTTCCGGTAGCATTATGCCTGTTCTGAATGTGCTATCCTGTTTAAATATGTCCAAATGTGAAATCCTGAAATCCTGAATTGTACAGCCAGTCACAAGAATGCGTCTGAAATAAAAACTGTGTAACAAGTTATGTAGAGGATGCTATCTCTCATCTGGATCTCTTTTGATTTCTCAGTAGCCTGGCTCTGGTTCGACCACACGCATTGCCTAAACCTCTCGACGACTACTTTATTCTAAGACTCTACGATAATTTTCCACTCTGAAGTTCATCGACACCAAAAACATTATATATATATATATATATATATATATATATATATATATATATATATATATATATATTTATATATATATATATATATATATATATATATATATATATATATATATATATATATATATATATATATATATATTTATATATATATATATATATATATATATATATATATATTTATATATATATATATATATATATATATATATATATATATATATATATATATATATATATATATATATATATATATATGTGGGGTTTTGGGGGGAATAATCACAAACAGTGTTAACATATGTAACATTTATTTAAAGAGGGAAATTATTTATAGGGGGAACTAACGTCTAAAAGGGGGAAAAACAAGCAACGCGGCACACACACGTGCACGCTCGTCGGAAGCAAAACATCGTCTATCTCTTCTGTTCTTCGTGGCGCCCGCTAGGTGGCGCTCGCCGGAGTTTACAGGGGCGCACTCCATATGAGAGTGGCATGCATGGGGCTGTATGGATGGCATGCCACATATATATATATAATAAGCGATGAAAAACGCTATTTTAATAGGATTTCGCAGTCTTTCGTATTCATACAAGTTCGTGGCGTTGTGTAAGGGAACTCCAACACAATAAGACGTAAGCAATGTCCATTATATGAGGTTTATTACTTCGATTCAAGGTAAAACCACCTCTTCAAATAACACAGCGTCTGGCGCTCGCCATTTCCAAAACGCGGAGCGTCTCACCGCATATCCACTGTCATTGAGTTCTCAACCCCGGTATAACTAACTTACTTCTTTGTTTTAAGCAACGCGCAACACACCGTGACCATTGCACACAGATGAGGCTCCGGCGTGGTCAACTCGTCAATCAGTGCGATGCTATTAATAGTCTTTCCCCGTGGTTTCCACTCGTAAAATCTGTCGCGTTCCGAAATATAAAAGACAGTGACGTTTTAACGCCAGAGATTAGATTTACTTTTAAGCCCTCCTGAAATTATTTAACTATTTTTCTCTCTTCTAAAAATATTTATTACTTACACACACACACACACACACACACACACACACACACATATATATATATATATAAGAAGACAGCCATTTGTCCTGGAGGCAATTGCCCTCTGGTACATACCACGTGTTCTTTTAGCTACTTTATCTTGAGAGCACCATATAATTGAACTAACACTTGTTCCCTATGAGGGGACAACACAACTGGAACATTTATGCCTCAGCTTGGATGCGAACCCGATCCCAAGCTATAGAAACGTGTGAGGCTAGTAACGTGGTGGTAATTAGGGGCAGATGTGAGGAAAGGTATTCATAATTAGAGATTTCTTCAGATCGGCAATCGCTCGGTTAAACCGCACCAAAGTAGAAATATGCAAAGAACATTTAGGATTGTTTAAATAAGCTTTATAAATATTAAGAAAGATAATAAAAGTATTCTTATAGGAGTTTTTTTTAAAAATAGTTGTCCGAACATACTATGTTAAATGTATAAAAAATTTTGCCACACAAACTATGCAAAGAGTTTTGTAAATAAATATTTAAAGACGATAATTTAATTTAAGCGGATCTTATAGCTTAAATTTTTTTATTCCAACATTTTCATTTTTTGAACGATGTTTACAAAACACAGACACACACTCAGATTCCCACCTCGGCACTGGCACTTCAATTGACCACTTGTTACTTCTACTAATTTAGCCATACAAAATTTCATTTTAAAGAAATCTCTGAAATATACCTTGGTACGTTTTATTTTCTTAAGGTCATGGTAAGTTTTAAAACAAAATGAGATTTGTTCGCCGAATAAAATGACTTTCAACTGTATTCTGTAAAAGAAACTTTAGTTGAGAACAAAATGTAGTTAGGAAAGCTGTGATGAATACTATGTAACACATGCGAAGTCAATATACAACACTTTATTTCATTGCTAATCAAGATGTGTGATAAATGCAGCCCTGCTTTCTACACATCAAGGCCTCGTTTGAAATATTGCGTAGCTTAAGCATTTCTATCTTAGTCAAGGTGACAAGGATCTTTATGGGAAGGAAGTTATTTATCTCGCGTTTGAGTATATCAGAAGGGGTGGAATGGAATTAAATATATAAAATGAAATCATAAATGATCGTTGCCTCCATTAAACCTCTGTGTGTAATACAAATGAGTAAAAATAAAGATTAACTAATCTTTCTAATATTGTTTCTTGTTTACTTTTGAAGCCACGGATTAGATATCATAGATCTAAAACACCTACAGGGAATTTTTATAATCGTAGATTAGCAACTTCTTGAATGCAGTTAGATTATATTCAAAAATATGAATGCAGTTTGAATATAGTATTGAAGAATGTGTTATTCCCAAATGACTATTACATTCTCAACTGTCTATGGAGACAATCGCACCTAGTCCCCTCGACATGATAATGAACTATATGAATTAATCTAAAACTAGTTCCCACTCTTATTTTTTTATTGTGGATATTATATTCCTGTTAACTGATTACATTAGTTTAAATATATACGGACTGTCACCTTATTAGTACAAAATTTAGAAAGCGTCGTAACTCTGAGCGTGAAATTATGATTGATCATTGCCTCTCTTAACCACTTTGTCTAATACAACTAACCAGAAATAAATAAATATTAACCTGATCTTGCTAAAATTTTTTCTTTTTTACTTTTAAATCCATGAATTAGACGATATCATAAATCTAAAACCATACAGGGAATTAATTTAATCGTAGCTTAGAAATATTTGAATGTAATTGGATTACATTCAAAAATATAAATGTAGTTTGAATGTAGTGTTGTAGAATTCCCAAATGACTATTAATATCTGAACTGTGTATGAAGACAATAACGCCTAGCCTCCTCGATCTGATAAGGAACTATATTAATTAATCGAAAACTAGTTCCTACTCTTATTTTTTATTGTGGGTATTATATTCCTGTTAACTGATTACATTAGTTTAAACATATACGGACTGTCACTTTATAAGTTCAAAATTTAGAAAGTGCCGTAACTCTGAGAGTGAAATTTTGATTGATCATTGCCTCTCTTAACCACTTTGTCTAATACAACTGACCAAAAATAAATAATTATTAACCTAATCTTAACCACTTTGTCTAATACAAATGATCAAAAATAAATAAATATTTGCTTAATTTTGCTAAAATTGCTTCTTTTTTACTTTTAAAGCGATGCACTAGATGATATCATATATCTAAAATTCCTACAGGGATATTTTTTAATCGTAGCTTAGCAAAATTTTGAATGTATTTGGATTACATTCAAAATTAAGAATGTAGTTTGAATGTGGTATTGGGCAATTTCCAAATGACTACTACTGTGGATATTATATTCCTGTTAACTAATTACATTAGTTTAAAAATACAGGAACTGTCACTTTTTAAGTTCAAAATTTAGATAGCTTCATAACTTAGACCGGTACTGATATACAAACAAATAAAAAACTTTCAGTTTTATACACTTTGTGAAGATAATACTATGTACCGCTTCATTTTAACTGCATGGAGAAACACAATTTATCATTGAATATACCGTATATTTCGGACTCACATTTCTACATAAAAAAAAACTTAAAATTGGGGTGCGTCTTGTGGTCCGAATGTCCTTCTATGAGGTCTATGGGGAAAGTACGATCCCCCCAGATGTCACCCCCGGAGGCATATTCTGAAAGACTCACGGTTTGGGCACTCAATTGCCGGTTTGACGAAAGCATCAGTTTCGCCATCTGTTGACATATATAGGAATCTTTTTATTATAAGTTTTTTTTTTAACTTCTACGCAATTTGGTATGTTTTAAAATCTGAATTACATATATAACACGGGATTTAAAGAGATTTTAACAAAATAAATAAATGAATAAATTGAAATAAGTATATTATTGAATTTTAAATTTACTTTCTTCAAATATCCACAATAATTTTAATTTTTAAAATTTTAATGTTAATTAGAAAATGAATGTATTTAATAAGCTTTAATTAAAAAAATTAAGTTCCATAAATTAAAAAATTTAAAGTTTTAAATTCCAAAAATATAAATTTATTTTAACATATAATTTTGGTACTTTGGGATTATTCCGTCGACCTGTCAACGCTCGCGAAAATGCGCAAATCCTTTGGCGCCATCATAATGAAAAGCAATTTCCAAAATAAACATTCTAAACACATTAAATTTATTATTAATACAATAATATTATTAAAACACATTATTAATAAAAATAATCAAAACAAAGTAAAAACATCTATTTTTTTTTTATAATTACACATTGAATTATTCTTGAATCTAACCATATATATTATTATCAATCATTTCGGCGGCCAAAAATCCTTGATAGCTTTTAAAGTGCAAATAAACAAGTCATTATCCTTGTGCAGTCGTCGCCACATAAATTCGTTTAAATACGAATCCAAGTGTTTTCGGGTAGTTTCGCGGTGTTTCTTGTTTCGCCATTTTGCCAAACCCCACAATCGTTCTATATTTTGTGTATGTGCACCAGTGTCAGGATCCACAAAATTATATCGGTGATTCACTTTAAAGTGTTGGAATCCCGCTGCTTCCAATTCATCAGTTTTGTAACTTTCCCTAGAGTCTGAGAAAATTGTAGTTCCTTCTGCAATGTTGTTCCTAATTTCAGCCATGAGAGTTGCTGCATTTCGATTGGGAACCTTTACGATGAAACACTGGTTGGTCTCTCTGCACAGTCCCCCAAATATCCATAGTTCTGAAAGAATACGACCGACTTGGTTTTTGCGCTTTGTAAAAAGGCTCTCATCTATCTCTACAATTTTGTTCGGACCACCTATTTGTTTCGAATCACGTTGTAGAAGGCTATGAGTGCACACTTCCCCCATAAAATTGTTCAAATCAACAATATTCTTTCCTGTCAAATCCAGCTGTTTTCTCTCAACATTCAATTGATGTTAATTCATGTGACCAGCAGTAAATAAACCAAAGGGCAGTCACAAAAAGGAGTTTTGAGCCCTCCAACCACGTGCCTTTTCGAATAGCTACTCGTTTATCGCACCCTTTTACATTGCACCGCCATTGCTTATCAGTTTTGATATACAACGCCATATCGTGGCCATTCACGCATATTTTCTTAGAAGAAATGATTCCATACTCTTGAAAATATGCCACTGCACTCTCTTCGGTGCTAGGGAAATCCCAAATTTGAATCATTTTGCAGCGGAGTTAAAAAAAAAAAAAAGAAAGTTTATTTCAACACGCTAAAGAACACTCGCGTAGTCAAGGATTACACAGTAAATGTGATAAAATTTGCGGTTATTGGCGAAAAAGCTACCTTTTGGCGATAATATCGGGTTTGGCGAAAATGGTCGACGGGATAATCCCAAAGTACCATAATTTTAAATTAATCAAATTTTTAAAATATAAAAATTTATTTTAATTTGGTTACATTTTTATGCTAAATTATTGAAGAAATGAGGGAATGATGCTGAGTTTGAAGGAATGACAAATCTTTTGATCTTTCTTTGCTGTAGATTTTTCAATTCCTACTATTAGTTCACACTCTCTCTATATATATCTTGTTCAAATTTTCAATCGCTAATAAAAGTACTTTTTATTCATCCACTCAAGTTCAAATACATTTTTTTTAAACTTGTAGTGGATGACACTTGATGTTAATACAGTTTTTCAAATATTAATTCATTAATTAAATTTAATTAATCAATTTTAGTTTTAGACCTAGAGTGTCTGTTGCTCTTGAATAGTAATTACCCTCTTGTTACTGTGTAAACGGTAGCACTGTGGTATCGCGGATTTATCCCGTCCTGTAGGTTGCAAGATCGAATCCCCCAACCTGACGAACTGTTTCTCTCTCTTTCCCCCCCCTCGTAATCTCGCACAGTAGGCAAGGTTCTGGCAGGCAATCTTTTTTTTCAATTCCTACTATTAGTTCACACTCAAATTTTTTCTTTGTTGACCTAAGTAGGAATTGACTTTAAAAAATTTTTTTTTATATATTACTTGTTTTTGTTTTATTTTCAGAATTTAATTGAAAATAAGAGCATTTAAAAATCTTGCACTGAAAGCAAGAAAGTGAAAACTGTATTAACATCAAGTGTCATCCACTACAAGTTTAAAAAAATGTATTTGAACTTGAGTGGATGAATAAAAAGTACTTTTATTAGCGATTGAAAATTTGAACAAGATATATATAGAGAGAGTGCGAACTAATAGTAGGAATTGAAAAATCTACAGCAAAGAAAGATCAAAAGATTTGTCATTCCTTCATACTCAGCATCATTCCCTCATTTCTTCAATAATTTAGCATAAAAATGTAACCAAATTAAAATAAATTTTTATATTTTAAAAATTTGATTAATTTAAAATTATATGTTAAAATAAATTTATATTTTTGGAATTTAAAACTTTAAATTTTTTAATTTATGCAACTTAATTTTTTTAATTAAAGCTTATTAAATACATTTATTTTCTAATTAACTTTAAATTTTAAAAAATTAAAATTATTGTGGATATTTGAAGAAAGTAAATTTAAAATTCAATAATACACTTATTTCAATTTATTCATTTATTTATTTTGTTAAAATCTCTTTAAATCCTGTGTTATATATGCAATTCAGATTTTAAAACATACCAAATTGCGTAGAAGTAAAAAAAAAAACTTATAATAAAAAGATTCCTATATATGTCAACAGATGGCGAAACTAATGCTTTCGTCAAACCGGCAATTGAGTGCCCAAACCGTGAGTCTTTCAGAATATGCCCCCCGGAGGTACTCCGTCAAAATTGTCGTGACACCTGGCTAAGTCGGACTCCGACCCTCATGGTACCACTAGCTGAAAACCCGCACTTCGCTACGGAGTGCATTCAAATTAAATACAACGGTCAATGTAAGCAATAAATGCCAATATATATATATATATATATATATATATTTATAATAAATACGACGATCAATGTATACAACTGATGCAAAAAAAATATTTATAAAAAATCATAAGGGATATTTTTATAAACAATTTAATTTAGAAGAAAATATTCAAATTAAATGTAATAGGATATACTAAAGAATATAGTACAGTTAATATAGTACAGTTTGAGGAAAGTAATATCTTTTATTGTATTTTAATATTTTCTTGGATAATGTCCAATCTGCCGCATTAGCAAGAAAATTTTTTGGTCTATTTAGTTGTTATGCACGTGACGATAAATTTATTTAAAGTACCAGAAAAAGAAAAGTGATCAGCATTTAATAAATTAAATTCTAAAAATTAATCTTTAAAAATTCCCCAAAAATCAGAAAATGAAGGTAAAGATTCGAAAAAGTTCTCATTTTGAAGGAATTTTTATGCTCTTTCTCGTGATATAAATTTTATAACCCTCAAATTATTATTTTAGATGCAAACTAAAAAAAAGTACTAAAACAGCTTAAAAATTTTATTTTAATAAAATCTAAGAATTTTCCAAAAACCTTTCTTAGTGCACCCCTACACTATAAGAAGAATCACCATGCAAAATTTCAGCCCTTTAGGTCCAGCGGTTTGGTCTGTGTGTTGTATGCCAGTCAGTCAGTCAGTTACGGAACTGTTTTATATATATATAGATTACAAACTGAAGTCAGGCGCTTTAACCCGCAAGCCTATATGGACCTAGTCTGGAATTCTTTCCTTCCAGGGGGCACAAACAACAGCAACAACAAGATGTGTTAAAAAGTTTTGAAATAACTATCAAGCTATTGGATAATATTATATTATTTGACTTTACATCCGTAAGTACTTCTCTTGTCGAAATAGTAGCTGTTCTTTTATTTAACAACAGTTTTAAATACAAAAATGTCTCTTTAACCAGAGTTTCTTTCACATTTGTGTTAATAATTGATCGTGCGCGTTCCTGTTCTCAATCGACGACAGGAATGATTTGGTGGTTTCGAGAAACATTTAATCGTGAGAGAAATTTTTATGCGGTAGCTATTTCCCAACCTGGTTGGTCCTTTTAGAATCTATATAGATTGAGGCGTTGAATCTATATAGAAAGAGGGTAAGTGCTAAAATTTCCGAAAAGCATTTTTTCACCGATACAATGGTTTGTTCAATGGCTAATGGCGTTGAAAAGAAGGTAAGTGCCTAGCTCAGAACTAAACCAAACTAGGTAGGTACTTACCCTCTTTTCCACGTCAACGCCTCAATTGAAAATCTTCTTCCTTTCTTTATATTATATTATATTTTATTTTTTAATGCGGCAGGCACTTGTCTCTGACGGGAACTACTTTGCTTGACATTGGTCATGAAGATCTGCGACGTTTTACAGACTACTTTATTATGGGAGCACCATTTAGGTGAGTCCGCACTGCTCCCTATGAGGTGGACGACACGGAAACGACCAAGCCTTATTCGGGATTTGAACGTAAACCCACTGCGTGGCAGCTCAGAACGCTAACCACTATATTATGTGAACTAGTAATCTATAGGTAACTGGTAATCTATAGGGGAGCAATGATGGCTCACCTATAGGGTGCTCCCACATACTACTAACCAGTAAACTACTAGTTCCACATACCACTAGTCCCACATACTAATAGCCAGTAAAATAGCGGTGAATATCAAAAGGTAAATGTCTAACGACAAGTACCTACAAATAGAAATTTTAAATTATATAACTTGGAGCTAATAAATTTTCATTGACTGTCCACATTGATTGACTAAACTGTTTAAAAATAGAAAGCTTTAAGATTACGATAAATAACTAGTTTTTAAAGAGTCCGGTAGGAATTTAGCTGAAAAAATGATACATGCAAATTGAAAGACAAATCATAAACTTTATATTTTCTCATTAAATGACAAATTTAAAAATACATTTTTCTTGTATATATCATATGAAATTCCTAAGTACATTCTTTCCTTTCGATTGGATAGAATACACTATTTTACTTATAATACACTATTTTCATAAACCTGTATTGATTATCCAGTTATTCTAAAAAATTAAAATCTGTAACGCGATGAAAAAACTCTTTCTACATTAGCTAATGTAAATTTGCGGAAAATGAAGTGTAACGAATTAAAATATAATGGTAATAAATATTATTACTTTATAATCAAAGCATATTTTGAAACTTTTTTTATTCATTTCTTATAGGATACATTTCCCATTACTAACCTAACCACTGAAAATAAAAATATGCCTCTTATACTAGGCCAAGCTCATGTATTTGTAATTAGTTACTGCATGTTACGACAACACAAAAACTTTACATGTCTTTTCTCGTTTCCTAATATTAATGATATTTGCACAGATCGAAGAAGAAAAATAAGTATTTACTTTTCCAAAATAAATCAACTTGTAAGCAAAAGAAAACATTTATTTTTTGTCGGTCCATCTAGCATGTAACATTGGTCTCTTCATGCATGTTGAAATCTGCTTGTAAAGAAGAATATGCAGTTAAGGAAATTTAATGTAAGAAAAATATAAGGGAAGTGAATTAAATAAAGTTTGAATAAGGAATAATCTCTTTTTTCCCTAGAGCAATTGAATAAAAACCAATCATTTTCCCCAAAAGCACTTGAACAAAAATAAACCTTTTTTAAAAGCCTTTTTGTTAGAATATTTTGCTCAAATACCAAACAATAAGACTTTTTAATCGAAACATTTTCTCAATAACATGAAATGAGACTGGTCAAAAGATTTTTTTCTAATAAAAATTAATGGTAGGCAAGATCTTTTAGCTCATAATAATGGCTCACATTTTGTATCCTGATACGAAAAATGAGCAATAATCTTGCAACTCATTCTCATTAATTGTAAACGTAATTTGCCTTATATTTCTCAAATAAAAATTCAATAGCCGAATTTTCCGTAAGTCTTTAAAAAGGAAACAAATGTATTTATTATGAATTCTTAAAGCAAAATTTGATTTAAAGGTCGTGTTGTTAAAAAATAAGATTTATTTTTAATTCATAAAGTAATCGTAGTTTTATAGTAACTTTGAAGTGGAAACCAATTAATCATGGGGTTATAATCCGGATTTCTTTTCGATTATGTATTCTTAAAAAGCTTATGGTGAATTATTTTTGCTACTTTTAATGTATTCTGAGATATGAGATTAAAGGTAGAGCAAATATTTGGGATACTCATTTGAATCACGGTGATTAAAATTAATCGAAAATATTAAAATTAATCACGACGCGTACGTACCTTAATTTAATCTAGTTGCTATGTTTCCTTACATTAGAGTTCATTCTTTTAAAAGACATTAAAAATATTCCTTATTGTCAAGAGGGTCTGGAACATAAACTTTCAAAAAATGTAAGTTTTCATTTTCTTGGCGTAATACAAACTATAGGGCTTTTAGAATCAAATAAAACAAACCGCATATTTCATTTTGCCCTATATATTTATATTTATGCTGAACTATCTATTCCAAACACATTATTTTTTATGCTGTACTGTTTATGCCAAACACATTACTTTTATGCTGTCTTGTCTGTACCAAATACATTCTTTTTATGCTGAGCTGTGTATACCAGACACTTTAATTATGTGCTTTACAAATATATAATTTTTTTTTCTGTACTATTAAAATGAAACATGTTATGCTGCACATCTGCACTTTATGCCTTTTTATCTCGGAATGAATTTTTTAAAAGTTTTGTTGTATTTAAAAGAATATATCTAGAGTACCTTTCAATGTATCTCGTTGAAGTTTTATACAGCATTTATTTTGTTATTCTACTTTCGTTAAACAATCTTTAGGTTTTTTGATTCAGAGAGAAAAATCTGAAAATATTTTTCTGAGGAAAAATTTACAATGAAAAAAGGATTTTTTCCATTTTAAATTGATTAAAAATTATAATGATAAAATTTATAAAAATCCCGAAGGGACATTTTGTCGAAACCTTTTATAATTACAAGAGGAGAAAAAACTATGTAAACAGCGTGTCTGGTTCAGTTTTTTATTTAAAAGTTTAAACAGGCATTGAATTTTGAGATTAAAATTTTTATAAATCACAATTTCAAATTGCTTATGTATTTTTTACATGCTTAGTGGTCTTTATATAGAGAAAAAATTTGAGGAAAAAAATCACCACTTAACACTTTCAGGGGCAATAACCTCCATCGTTTGCATGGTGCAGATTTTTTTCCGATCTTTTTAACCTAAAGAAGTTTGAAACATTTTTCAATTAAAGGTTGCAAAATGTTTTTACTCCTTTAAACTGATAAAAGATGGCAGTACTAACCATTGTTTTGTCCATTTAACTGGAATATATTGAATTCAAGTGAAAAAAGACGTTTGAATTAGAACGGATTTGACGTTGAATTTAGGCGTTTGCACTGCGCAAACGACGCCCTTCAAAGGTTTAAAGCGTGTAAATAAAATAGTTAAAATTTTGCGTTTCACACTTTCTTAAATATCATCTCTTTATAATCAGTTTCATCGTAGCTACAATAGACTTCCATTCGCTGTAGAATCTTAAAAATAGACAATTATTTCGCCATGGGGATCGTCCGAAGATTATTCTGTAACTAATTTTTATTCATTATCATTTGAGACGAATGCAAAAGAAAATAATTGTTGGAACATTATCTAACCATCTCATACGTTTAATGTATGATTTGTAAGTTTTCAAAAATACTTATTAGTATTTATATTTGAACTAAGAGCCGCGTAGTGGTTAGCGCTTCAGGATTTGACCCTGACGAAGCTCGGTTCGAGTCCCGACAAACACCACCGAATGCTATAATGTCTACGCTGGGTATGGACACTTTAAAGTATGTACCCCGGGAAATACTCCAGTGAGGTTTGTAGAGTTGGAAGGAGGGTACGAGCCCACCTCAAATGTCACCCTTGGGTGTGCTTGGTTTAAATTGTGGGGGCACCAGGCAGAAGTAGGACCTCGACCCTTGTGGTGACCAATAGCAAGAACTAAAACCACATCCACCCCTCTAACCCTTCACAGGCCGTACGCGCGAGAGAGAGATAGAGTGAGAATAACTATATTTATAATTAATTTATTAATCTATATACAGTCGATTCCGGTTAATTGGTCCACCGGTTAATCAAAACAGCAGCTTATTCGGACCGAATCCCATTTTGCAACATAATGCATTATCGTTTAATTTAACCAGCCGGTTATTAGGACCAAAATGATCGCGTTCCGATGTGGTCTGATTATTCGGAATCATTAACCGGAATTGTCTGATTGACCGGAACTGTTTGTATACAGTCACGGACTGTATATAAAACAGTTCCCTGACTGACTGACTGACTGACTGACAGATAACTCACAGACCAAACCGCTGGACCTAAAGGGCTGAAATTTTGCATGCAGATTTTTCTTATAATGTAGAGTGCACTAAGAAAGATTCTTGAGAAATTCTTTTAGATTTTTAAAATTAAATTTTTAATCTGTTTTGTAACATTTTTGGAAGTTTGGATTTAAAATAATAATCTAAGGGTTATAAAATTCATATCATGTGAAATATCATATTTTTTTTAAATGAAATCGTTTTCGAATCCTTACCTCCATTTTCTGATTTTTGGTGAATTTTTAAAGATTAATTTTTAGAATTTAATTTATTAAATGCTGATCACGAGATTTCTTTTGTTTTTGTGATACTTAAAATTAATTTTGCGTCACGTGCATAACAACGAAATAAATTGACAAAAACCATTAAAATACGGCTAAAGATAAAACTTAACCACTAGACTAATTGAGATGGAAGTTCTTTAAGAATTTAATTCGAATTAGTATGTTTTATGGATATTAAATTAAAACCATATATAAAACAATTCTGCGACTGACTTGCACAAACCAAACCTCTGGACCTAAAAGGCTGAAATTTTGACATTTGATAGAGACTGTCTGTAATTCAGATGATGCCGTTAACTATCCGTTAGAGTTTTTAAATTCCCTTAAACTACCGGGTCCTCCATACCATAAGCCCTCTTTGCGGCAGGGCACACCCGTAATGCTCCTTCAAAATTCAAAACCACCGAAATTTTGTAATGGCACTAGATACAAGTGAAATCCCTGCATGAAAATTTAATCGAAGCCATTATTTTAACCTGGCTGTTCAAGTAGAAAAAGGGTTCGTGCCACGCATTCCTCTGATACCCAATGACTTCCCCTTTGACTTTAAGAGACAGCAATTTCCCCTCAAAGTATGCTTCGCCATGACGATAAATAAGTCTCAAGGCCAAACTTTAAAATATGCTGACGTAGATTTAAGAGAAAATTGTTTCTCCCACGGTCAGTTTTCGTAGCTTGCTCACGCTTAAGTTTGCGGACGAGCCTGGAAATATTAGTTCCCCCCGATGAAGAAACAAAAAATATTGTTTATAAGGAAATCCCCTAAAAAGCAATTTCATTATTTTTTCATTGTAATTATCCTAAAATGTACTCCTATCGAAGCACGGGTATTCAGCTAGTAGTTCATAAATGACTCATAAATGATTCGAAGAAATCGAATGAAAATATGCACATCGATAAGGCTATTGAATTTTTCCGAACGTACACCTGACTTCCAAAATACCCACGTTTCGAGTTCCTGTCCTTTGCATAAAATAATTATAATATTTAAATCTTTCTCTTACATAGGGAATATAAATCGATTATATAGGCATGTAAATGGCGCTGTTTTGTTGATATATATCAAAGTTTCCGGAGGTCTCACATTGAGCTATTCCGTGAATGTATGTCGCACTGCGGACACCTCTTTTCGTCCTGCAAATGGATCTGTTATTTTCGCCACCTACGCAATCTCTAAATTAAGCAAGAGATTAATCATGGTCAAGAACTCTCCACTAATGGTCAGTGGGGCTGAAGCATTTGGTCGTGGACCACTAACCCATTAATGGGAAGAAGCAAACGAGAAAAACAATGACGGTTGGATCAAACATAAATCAAAATGGAGAGAAGATCTATTACTTATGGTTTTACCTTATATTATTCCCTTTTTTCTGTTTATTATATTTTATTCTTTAGAATATACTTAACATAGATGTTTTGAAAAATAATAAAGTACATTAATGTAAATGTTGTTATTACATTAGGTCTTTACAGTAATTTTATTTAGAATGGTATCCAGTAATTTATATGCATAAAATTGTTAGACACAAACTGTCAACAGGCAAATGTGTCGATATAAATGTTAAGTGTGTTTAAAAAGTGTTTAAAAGTATTATTACTGACTATAAGTTTAAGACATCAATGGCTATTTTGGGTGGTCCAGAACTCAAAATTTATAAAAGGCATTTTAATTTTCTTATACAGAGTTTTATTACCAAATGACACTAGCCGCATGTTTCTAGAGTTATAACATTGTAGGGTACAATATTTTTGTATTGTACTCTCTATTCGTAAACAAGCAAATAAAACAAACAGAATGTCTCTATGATGATTACATTGCTAGATACAATATTTTTGCGTTGTACATTCTCTGTGTATACAAGAAAAAAACACAAATCGCATGTTTTTGCGATGATTACACAACCAGATGTAACAATTTTATGCTTTACTATCGAAGTGTAAACGAACAAATAACACAAGCTGCACGTGAATGATGATTACATTGCTAATGATTCTTACATTGCAAGAACGGTGATTACAGTGCTAGATACAACATTTTTATATTTTGCTGTCTATGCGTACACAAACAAATAACACGAACATCATGTTTCTGCGATGGTTAGATTGCCAGAAAAAAACATTCTTATGCTGTATCTGGTCCAGAGCTCAAAATTCTGAAAAAAGGACTTTTAAATTTTCTTGACACAGAACATTCTATGGAGCTTTATTATCAAATGAAACAAGCCGCGTGATTTTATGGTGATAACGTTGCATACAATATTTTTGTGTTATACTCTCTATTCGTAAAGAAACAAATAGCACAAATCGCATATTTCAACGGTGATTACATTGTTAGATACAATATTTTTACGTTGTATTCTCTCCATGTATACAAGAAAATAACACAAATCGCATGTTTTTGCGATAATTATATTGCCAGAAGCAACATATTTATACTTTTCTATCGAAGTGTAAACAAATAAATAACATAAGCCGCATGTAAATGATGATTACATTGCTAGATTACATTGCTAATGATGCTTACATTACCAGACCGATTATTACATTCCTAGATACATTTTTATATTTTGCTGTCTATGCGCACATAAAAAACAACATGAACCGCATGTTTCTACGATTGTTAGTTTGCCAGATATAATATTTTTACGTTATACTGTTTATTCATGCCTTGCTATATATTTGCATTTTATGCAATTTTTCTCGATTTTCAATCTTAAAGGGAATGAATCTAAAATTTCTAACAAGGTACCAAAATGAAAATCTTGGATGGAATTCTTTACTTTTTTTTCAATTATATTGTCTCCAGGATTTTAGCTCTAGAGTAAACATTTTGACAGCTTTTTCTCCTACACGGGAAGTTTTTTTAAAATATAGTTTTCTTATCTTTAAAGTTAATAAAAATTTTATGCTATAATTTTTTATATATTCTTGAAACAAAACACCTTGAGGCTTTTTCAACGCACTATAGCTAAGATGAAAAAATATGCAAGTGAAACTATTGATTTAACTGACATATAAAAAAATTTACATACTTTATAATTTGAATCGAAATTTTTTTAAACCAAAATTTGAAACTGTTCAAGAATTTTTATATGCTTCATGAATGTTATGTAAAAAACATTTAACGGAAAAAAGTCATTACTATAGAGAAAATAACAAATATAAAATTTTATGTTGCTAACCTCTTACTCCCCCCTTGAAACATAATCTGTTCAATGAACAATGTAATATAAAATAATTTTATTTTACTAATAAATACGACAAATTTGCACTAAAAACAAATTGCTATTAGTTTTTAAAAATAACTAAAGGCATCTCAATATGATTGGTAGACAGAAATATGACGTAAGCAATTTTTTGACCGTTATTAATTTCTATTATTCGATAAAGGTCAGGGACATTTTCCAGGCAATGTAAGTGGTCAATAAAAATTACTCCATTTATAACAGTTTAGTGACTCCCAAGACCCTTATATTTTTCCCGTCATGTCTAGAGTTTATTTACCTCAAAAAACAAAATTTCAATGCAAGAATTTTAAATAAACTTGTATATTTCTTTAAAAAAGACTAACTCAGAAATTGGTTTTTTTAGTGTAACAGCCGAAGAAAATTATGTTTATTTTTGCTCATTATAGCTTTAAAAATGGGTATAGAGATGTATTATTTGCTATTAAGCTTAAGAAAAATGACAATAATGTCGAAATTTCTTTTATTTTATTAATTTAGTCTTGGTACATGAAAAATGCTATTGTTTAATGGGATCTATTTTATATTCCTTTCCCTTTAACACTTGGGCATGTTAAATATAGAGTGATTCACTCGGCAGAGGTCTCGGATTTTCTGAAATAACTCTAGATAGGACGTACCAATCTGAACGAAATAACATACAATGTGTTTGTTCTTCAGTAGATGATATATCACATCGCAGTGTTCCTCGTCTATTTGTCGGGTCATGTTAACTCGGAAAACACCCGTGTCTGGAACGCTGAAAAAAATCATTTTACCACTCATTAATCACCGTTGCATTATAAAAAAAGTTTGGTGTGTATCGGTGGAGAATCATAGGTCCCATTTTCTTCGACACCGATGTGTACCTGGACATTTTTGAACTGATCGTGAATCAACTGGAGGATCGTGAGTTAACGGAAGGTTACGTTCAGTGAGATGGAACAACGTGTTACATATCGGCAAGGATCATGGTGGAAATTGAGATTTCCTCGGCAAAAAGGACATTTCAAAGGCTTCTTTGGCCACCGCGATCGTTGGATCTGACACCACCAGACTTCTTCCTTTGGGAAAAGTTAATTGGGACAAGTCTCGCACTGTGAAAGACTTGATGGAAAATATCCAACGTGACATTGCTGCTCCTTGATATCCTTGTCAATATGTTCAGGAGCATGGACCGCTGCGTCGGAACGTGTCTGGTAGATGGTTTGGTTTGGTTTGGAGCGCTACGGTAAACTTTTGCTACACGAGGGCTAATTAGACCGGGGCCTACTGCTTAAAGCCGATTCCGAACGGCTGCAATCATCTATGCCAAAAGTCGTACTAGAACCCACGGACTCTGGTACCGAATGTCAGCGCCCTAGCCATTTGTCCATCGTCCGGCCTTGTGTGGTAGATAACGGCAATCACTTCCAGGATCGCATGTAATGCAATCGATTACACATACGTTAAGGTATGTTTCGTATTTTTTTTGGTTCAGATTGCTTCATCCTGGAGAAAGTTATGACAGAATACTTGGGGTCCAAGTGAATCCCTCGATATAATCGAAGTGTTTATTACTATTCAAATCCTCCCGATTTGTGAATGCATTAAAATTTATATACCATTAAATATTAAAAACATGCGATATCAAGAAAATTTATGTATTATTGCATTCTGCTTAGTTTTTCTTGTAGGAGTTTCCAGAACGCGGATTTAATAAATAAAATATCACCTGCTATGAATATCAAGCATTTCTTTTCCTCAAAATCCAAAAATATTTTTCAAATAAAATGTTGAGTTTAAACATCAAAATTATTCCCCCTGAATTTTTCTTCGAGAGAATCTATTAAAATTCAAAAGCTTTTTTTAAAGAAATATTTTTGGTTTTATGAAATCCAGTTGAAACTAAATCTGCATTGATCGACCAAGAATGAAAATATTAGCATAAATTATTTGCTGGTTGACCCGTGATTTGTCATGATTTTGCCAAAAACTTCGCAATGATACATACATTATATTTTACATAGTTACGTATACATAAACACGCTTGTTTCGAAAAATGATTTGTGTTTCTGAATAAATATATATTTTTAACATTTCAACTAAGCATAAAAAGGAAATACGCGTTTTACATTTTGCATTTATATTCTTATACAACTTTTGAAAAATGGGAAAGATCTTAATGTAATATAGACGTTCTTTGAATATAAAATGATCTTTTAAACGTATGTGAGGACAGGGGCATTTAGTAATTGGGGATAAACGGGCAAACAAACTTTTTAAAGATATTCAAATTAAATGAAATAATAAAACAATTTGTAGAATTCGGAAGGAAAATCCGCGTTGCGTAAATCTGGAGTGGAATATTTCCCCAAACCAATGCATAAAATTTGTCTATTGACCGGAGTTCAGAATTTTTGTTTTCCAGTTTAATCAAAATTTAAAAAAACATTTTTATAAGAAAACCACTCTATTAAACAAATCTCTGCATCTCAGTTATCATAAAATGTAAACTTAAAAAAAATAGAATTTCTTGGGGAAATAAACCAAGATTTTGATTGTCCTGCACAACTAAACTTTCAATCTTGAAATAGAAATACTATGCATAGATAATATACTTAATAGGCCCGTAACTTATCGGAATAATATTACATTCATTTGTCATTATTTATTTACGTTCATTCTTATCAAACTACAGAACTTTCCGCAAATTGAAATCAATGTAGAAGCGCTGAATGTTAATTCAGAGCGGAAGTCTTGCGGAAGTCTTGAGGAAGTTCTTGGAATCTGACATGATGATGCTGAATATGACATGAAATGGGCACCTGTCAACTAAATCCTGAATCGCTGTATTCTTCAACAGTAGTAAGTGCCTCCCAAAAGATCCTAGAAATAATTGCTTTCACCGAATATTTTGTCTCTGCTTCTGATTCCTGATGTATAAAGTGATAATATTAAGAAGAACCTTATTCTATTATTAATTTCACTTTAAAAGAATTTTTAGTACTGTCGAATAAATGTATGATAAAGGCCAATTCTCTGTTTCCTTGCTTGCCCCAACACATGGACGCATCAATTTATTAAGATTCTATTACAACCTATAATCAGCATAAGACTTTTACTCTTACAGTACCCATAGAAGAGGAGTTTCATCAATTGTGGTACTCAGGGGAAGTAATTTCTACTTATTTTTGGAAATATATACACCTCAAGCGTACCCAGCAACATTGGACTCTAGCCCTTGCTTTCACCCTTGAAATGGGCTTCTCATCATGACATTGCCTATAAGAACGTTGGACGAAAAAATTACAAGGCCGGAACTTCTCTAAATTGTCACTGGTAACTGACACACTAATCATGCAGCGTACATAGAGATGAGCTATCGTTTATCACGAACTCTGGTAGAGAATTTTAGAGTTCGTGAGAAAGGAACAAATTGGAATATACACTCAAGGTATGGGACAATTAATTCAAAAATATACACCACCAGCGAATACAGCCAGCTTGGACCTAAGAGGTTGTGGTATTACATTCGTTATTCTCTGGAGTATGATCTACTGGTAAACTTCTGTCTACACGTAAACCCTTTATAATAGACTAACTGAATACCCGTTCTTCGCTACCGAGTACATTCAAATTAAACACAATGGTCAACGTATGCAATTAAGGCTATATATATATATATATATATATATATATATATATATATATATATATAAGGCTATATATATAAAAATAATTTTTATATTAATAATCTGACTTCGCCATATTCCTGTAAGACATAATTTATTCAATTTCTAAAGATGATAAAGATTGCAGTACTTAATCCCTTCGTTCCCCTATAGACAGAGAAATAGCCTTGCAGACTTAGTTCAACCATTGTCTAGGAGACTGTACCGATAAGAATCATCGGACACGCCCTAGTCCATGACGTAACATAGCGTCATAGGTATTTACCGTTGCACAACCTCTTCTGTACTTTACCGATATAAAAATGTGAACACGGCTGAAAGCCGGGTTTTTTTTCTGATAGTGTTTGTGCATATAATATGTCACACGGTCTAGCTCCCTCCCTATGGGGAACTGCGTTATAAACGACAAATAAAACTATTTTAATTCATTCGCCTGTTTACTGCGTCCCAAGAATTCTTTTACAGCTGTTTCAGTATCTGTTTTTCCAACTGTTTCTATTGCTATGATATTTCATATATATGAAAAAGAGGACCTTTTCACCTTCTCCCGAAATATTTAAAATATTGCAAATTTTACTCAATTCCGCTAATTTAAACTGTTCTGAAATTTCATTCACTTTAGCTACAAACTCTTTATCTCCAACTTCATATTTAAAGTCACTAAAATTTAAAACTCTATTACGATCTAATCTCGTGTTTCCATTTTGAAATATTACTAAATATGTTATTTCGTGCTTATCTAATTTCGAATTTCTAAAAAATTCCATAATTACAGAGGACATTTCGGTAGACGAAATGAGTCTCGAAACAGAACAAACTGGAATTCAGTCCAGATCCACAAATAATGTCAATAATGAAAATAGTACTCTAACCGAAACGGGAAGGGTACAACTTACAGATACTAACGCAAATACTACTCAAATCGAAAGCTTTATAAGTAATAAGGAAAATGATACCCTAACCAAAACGATTAGAGTCAAAATGAAAAGCAATACAAATAGAGAACATGAAATGAAAAGCTGTAATGACGAGGAAAACAGTTATTCTAAAATCGAAAATGTCGATATAAATTCAAAATTGTCAAGCATGGGAGAAACAAAAATAATGGTAAACTTCTCTGACAGTAAGGCAATGGTACCTCTCTTTAAGGGGGAAAAGTATTCAGAAATTACATCGACCCCCAGCTTTCGCTTATATTACATATAATATTGTACATATAATATGTCACATGGTCTACTCCCTTGCTATGGGTAACTGAGTAATAAACGACAAACAAAACTATTTTAATTCATTCGCCTGTTCACTGCGTCTCAAGAAATCTTTTACAGCTGTTTCAGTATCTGCTTTTCCAACTGTTTCGATTGCTATGATATTTCTAGCAATAATCACCCTATATATATATATATATATAGGGTGGGCGAAAAGTCCTTGACACATTTCAGCTACCTCGATACACAATTCCCTCAGCGATGGATTGGACGAGATGGTCCACTAGTATGGCCACCTAGGTCTCCAGATTTAACTCCGCTTGATTTTTTCTTGTGGGGATATCTTGTGTGGAAAGTCTTCGCTTCGAAAATGACCGACATTACACAGCTCAAGACACGGATCATCGAAGTTACACGAGCTAGACGTCACATCTAGATGTGACACGAGCTACGAAAGATGCCCATATCGAAATTTGGTAACAAGAAACTTGTTCTGTAAGGGTAACTATTAAAAAGTTTTTCATATAAAATGTCATTCTATGGACTTTTGGTCCTGTGGCGCCCTCTTTTGGCAGCAGTTCGAAATTTTCTGTTGATAAAAAAACTTAACATTCTATTAAAGAAGTGACCGCAAACTGAACTCTTTTATGGCAATTTCTATTTTATATATTATTTTCTGAAATGTGTCAAGGACTTTTCGCCCACCCTGTATATATATATATATATATATATATATATATATATATATATATATATATATATATATATATATATATATATATATATATATATATATATATAAATATATACATATATATTTATAAAAAAATCTCAACGGATATTTTTATAGACAAAATGATGTAGTAGAAAATATTAAAATTAAATACAACGGTCAATGTATGCAATTTGTATGTTTAATACCCATAAAACATGCTATTTTGAACTAAATTCTTAAAATTCTTCCATCTCAATTAGTCTATTGGTTAAATTTTATCTTTTATCTTATTTTAATATTTATTTTGTCAATTTATTTCGTTCTTATGCACGTGACGCAAAATTAATTTAAAGTATCACAAAAAGAAAATGAACCACATGATAAGCAATTAATAAATTAAATTCTAAAAATTAATGCTTAAAAATTCACCAGAAATCAGAAAATGGAGGTAAAGATTCGAAAAAGATTTCATTTCAAAGGAATTTTTATGATATTTCTCGTGATAAAAATTTTATAATCCTTCAGATTATTATTTTAAATGCAAACTTATAAAAAGTTACAAAAACAGCTTAAAAATCTAATTTGAAAAAGTCTAAGAAGAATTTTTCAAAAATATTTCTCAGTGCACCCTTAGACTATAAGAAGAATCACCATGCAAAATTTCATCTCTTGAGGTCCAGTGATTTTGTGTGTGAGTTATGTGTCAGTCAGTTACGGAACTGTTTTATATATAGAGATAATACAACCGAATAAATATTTCCTCTAATAACACACATCGGATTTGCGGTTTCTGATGTGTTAGTTTCTTAAGCCTAAAAGGTCGAAGGAGGTGCGTGGGGCTTTCATGACCATTTCGCTTCAGAATAACGGAATTTCCGTATTACATGGAAATCTATCTAATGGAATGATTTTATTTGTAGAGTCCAACTATGATACCGTGATCGAACATTGACCATTATTTTATTTTACTCAACGTGATGGCGAAACACATCCAAATTGTTAATATGTACTTGCGAGCACGTATATTATATATTGGTCACGTGAATCAAGGATGACATAATGTGAAACTAAAGTGTGTCCTGATTCATCTTATCGCATAGTATGCATGTTACACAATAAAGCACATGAACGACATGGAGAGTTACTTCAACAACTCGAGTACTGATTGCGGGTCATTTACTTATTGATATGGCGCTAGTGAAGTGTATTTCGGGTAAGACTATGTGCAGCTAAATTGTGTCCAGATTCATCTGATCGTACAGTATACATGTTAAACAAATCATGGACTACATGGAAAGTTGCTTAAACTATTCGAGTATTGTCTGTGGGTCATTTGCATTTATTGATATGTCGGTGATCACGTGTATTTCGGGTAAGACGATGAAAAGCTAAAGTGTGTCCTGATTGATCTGATCGCATAGTATGCATGTTACACTTAAACAGTACATGAACGATATGGATAGTTCTTTCAACTATTTGAGTACTGATTCTGAGTCATTTACTTATTGTTATAGCTTTGGTCACATGTATTTCGGGTAAGCTGATGTGAAACTCAAGTGTGCCCCGATACATCTTATTGCGTAGTATACATATTACACAGTTTATCAACGACATGGAGAGTTCTTTCAACTACTTGAACACTGATTGTGGGTCATTTACTTATTGATATAGCTTTCGTCACATGTATTTCGGATTACACGATGTGAAACTCAAGTGTGCCCAGATACATCTGATCTTAAAGTATACATGTTACACAGTATATCAACGACATGAAGAGTTGTTTCAACTACTCGAGTACTGATGGTCCGTTCATTTACTTATATTGTGTGATAAGTGGCATCCATATTTCTTTATTTTCCATAATAATAATCTCTAGCGCACCAAAAGATGCTGTACCTCAGCTGTAACTGAAAATATATTAAGAGAAAAATTATTTTAAATAATTAATTTTCCAACTGTGCAAAAGAAGACACATAAAAGTTTAAATTTTATTAAGGTTTATGTCCAAATAACAAGAAAAAAAAGTAAATTAAAAATATCAAAATATTTAAATAATGACCATTTACTGCGGTATTGTGCTTTCAGTCAAGAACATTAAGCCAAATCAGTTTTAAATCCATCTGTCTTTGTGTAAAACAGAGTGATGAGCTAACAGAATCATAGTGCACTTATTTAAGATGACAAATGACACGCAGAATCGAAGAACAATCCATTAATAACGAGCTGTGAAAGAAACATTAATAGACTCTCTTATACTTGAGTCACTGGCACTTAGCCAGTCCCTCAAAGTTGATGTTTTCGGATTAGGAGATACAGAGTAATTTCAGCTATTTACTGGCTATAAAGGAAATATTCTTACGGGCATACATTAGAAATTCGAAGATTTATAGAAGCGATGAAATAGAGGATGTTGTTCGTTTTAAACTACTACGTTACTGTACATTAGAAAAATTGTTCTGTTGAAAAACATTACTTGACGAACACGTAATGCATTTTTTAACACAATGCAAAAAACAAATTTTTATGAATTTTATACATATATATATATATATATATATATATATATATATATATATATATATATATATATATATATATATATATATAAGAGTTCGTCTGATTGTTTGTCCGCTATAGAATGATAGACTGTTTCACCCACCGGGACCAAATCCAGTTAATGTTTAGGACCTGAGAAATTTAACCCAGAAAAACGAAATTTGGGGCTCAATTAGTTTTTTTTAAATTAATTTTTTTAATGATTTTTTGTGCCCCTAAGAGTTGCGCGTACCACCTGTGGATACAGCCCCTTCACCACAACCAGCTGCGTTAAGAGGGTTGGTCTGGGGTTCAAATTCCAATGCGCGGGTGAGTAGACGGTTGGGAATAACCTCTGGCCCTGGCTCCCCAGATAGATCGTTTGGTTGCTCATATGACGTCACATTCGTTTTCATGCGGAAAGTGATGCAGACGATTTTTTTAACGGATTTTTAAATGGATGACGTTTTTAAAAATTATAAAGGAATAAATGCATCTGGATGTTTATCTTTAATTAAAATAAAGTAGAAAAATTAATAATGCCACCAAAGAAACGTGCCTCGTTTGGAAAGTCTTCTGATGCGAAAAGAACACAAGAGCAAAGAGTAGTCGAAACAGAAGAAGAACGCAATCGAAGGCTTCAAGGTATTGCTGAAAGACAAGCTGCGTGAAGGCTACAAGAAAACGAAGTGCAACGTAATCTACGACTTCCAGCTGATAGAAGAAGACATGCTCAGAGTAGATATTGTGCCACGAATGCTGACCAGTGGAGTTTATGTGGATTTCACTATAATCCAGAGTGTAATTATGCATCTGCTAATGAAGCAAGTTTTGGATCAATGTCGAAATTATGTGACAGCTGTGGTGCTAAAAAGTGGTCTAGATAATCACCAGGAATGTGTTGCAGTAATGGGAAAGCACAATTGCCTGCAATTCCAGAACCCCCCTTAGCCTTTGAGAACATTACTCACAATTAATACATATGATTCAAAACATTTCTTACAAAACATAAAAGCTTAAGGAAAATAGGCTTCATGGGGAATCCTGCCTTATATTCCCACCGCGTGCCAGGCTTGGCACGCGGTGGAGTTCTTAATGGCACACTACACTACTCTACATTGGAAAGAAATTCAGCATTTTCATTTACGTACACTAGCAGTAAAAGTATAGTCACACGGACTCCCCTCGTAAATTGAGTGGTTCCGTTCCAAGTGCATTCTGTTCAGCGTATCGGTATACGAATGTAATGACAGAATACTAATTTGACTTTGTGACAATTTGCAACATAGCTTATACTAATTCTAATATTGTTATAGAGTATGTAACAAAGTTCAGTTGTTTTTTGTTTAAGTTTTTTGTGAAGACCTGTATTTTATTGATTTAATTTTTGTTATAATTCATCCATATTTCATTAAATGGAGAATAAGAACGAAAACTTAATGTTAAATCGTTTTAATTGTTTAAAGTAAATTGCAAGTGCTCTGCTTTCCCCTTTTGGTCCTACATATCTCTGTGAACAAATTTTTTTCTCACATGAAACATATTTTGAGTCCACAAAGAAATTAGTTAACAACTGAACATTCAGAATCTTGTGTAAAATTAAAAGTGACAAATTATACCCCTGATATTGAAATATAACGTAAAGCGGTGCAGGAACAAGGTTCACACTAAAATTTTTTTATTTGTGTTGGAATTTTCTGTTGTTTATTCTTTTAATAAATATCTTTAAAAGATAAATTTGTTATCACATTCTTCTCTTCTAGAACTCCATTATATAATTTGATGGACATATATACACCTATACATATATACCTACTATTACTTTCTGGTGGCAAGAATTAAGGCAGCACCCAGAATCATATGGTAGAGTGGCTTGGCACACCACAGCTAAAAGTTTGCAGACCCCTGGGATAACACATCTTGCACTTTACCTCTTGGGTGACGTGGAAAAAAGTGCATTTTTAAGGGAAAATTAAATAATAAAGGCAAATGTAAATTTTAAAACGTATTTCTAATTAAACAGTGGATCAAACAAATCTAATTAAATATAATAAAACAGTATCTAAAAAATATAATTAAACAGTAAACTTATTCAATCCAAACTTGCGAATCCCGTAACACGGTGTTATTAATTCTCAATAAAATCAGACGAAGGTCCGCAGGCTCAAAGTTTCTTTCTTTCTTATTATTTGTATATCATTTCAGTAAAAACGAGCTAAGCGCATTCTGTCTGGCCAGATGAACATGAAGAGTGGGAGGTGCAGCCCACTATTTGTTTGATGGAATCCATGAAAAATTTTATATCTATATATCTACCCGGGCAACGCCGGGCAATAATGCTAGTATATATATATATATATATATATATATATATATATATATATATATACATAAATAATATATATACATAAATATACATAAAATATTGATGAAATCATTTACAAGATTATACACTCAAGCGTACATTTTAAAATTCTTTTGTGATGTTCAATAGCGCATTGTAAAACTTTTGAAACGGGAATATAAAAAAATAGAAATTTTTTTAAAAATAAAAAGCGAAAATGACACTTTCTTTGAAAGACAAGCACAACCATAACGGTAAATGTCTTTTTGCTGATGACAACATTACCATTACAAAGAGTATTGTTTCTGAAAGAGGTGGTCTTCAATATCCCCAGAGAGTTTAAAATAACGTTATAGCTGTTCAAGCATCTTATACAGAATCACATTATCAGAAAATATGATTCCTCTAAGGGCATATGTTGCAAATTCTGATTATATATATATATATATATATATATATATATATATATATATATATATATATATATATATATATATATATATATATATATATAAAGGTTACGACGATAAGACGCCCCCCTCAATTGTATGTTATGATTTTTATAAAAGAATATTTTGTATTTTGTTAGGTATAAAAAGATATTTTCAATATCTTTTTCAACAAAGGTATAGAAATATGTATAATAAATATAATAAGTATTATATGTTTAAAAATATATAATAAATATTTCAGAAAGTCGTTCGCACTTTATGGAAACGATTTTCTAATTTATTTTTGTCGTTTACATTTTGAGATAAAAATTTGGTAACTTCAAAATAATCGTCTACTATCATTTTGTTTTGATTGGAATTTTAAATAAAAGATTTATTTTCAAAATGGCACCTAAATTTGATAGATGGCTCGAAGGTTACGTAACTGCACTTTCCGAACAGAAATATTCGTATCAACAAATTGTAACGTGGTGTAAAAATCGCGGTTATGGCATTTCAAATAAAGGTATTTATAATATATCAAATTTGAGAGGGAAAAAACGTCTAACTGAAAGTAAAAACGAAAACTTGACCGCAAAATCGCATCCTAAGACTGTTCGAACGCAGGTAAATATCAAGAAAGTGAAGTATCTTATCCTAAAAGAAAATCCGCTGAATCAAAGATTCATTTCATCGAAACTAGGAATGTCTTATGGCACAGTAAGTAAAATCATTCACAAAGATTTAAAGTTTAAAAAGATGTTTAATCATAAAGTTCATGTGCTTTTCTCAAACCGTATTGCTGAAAGAAAAACAAATTGTAGAACATTATATGAATAATACCTAGCTGCTGAAAAATGGAAATTTGTGGTAACCCTCGATGAGGTATTGATGTATTTAAGTGATCGTAGTAAAAACAGATCAATTTTCTATTGCTCAACTGACGGGAATGGCCGTACGAAATGTGTTCGACAGTGTATATAAAAGTTCCCAGAGGGATTCAGGATAGCTGCATTATTTTCTTACAACGGCAAATTAAAAATAAAAAAAGTCTCAAGTAAAGCCAAAATTAATTCACTCTACTATCAGCCGAATATTTTAGGATAAATTTTTTTAGAAGAAATTCTAGCTTTTTATGGAAAGGACATTGATAAAGTTGAGCTTCATATGGACAAAGCCTATAGTCACACGTCTAATTCAACTGTCGCTTATTTAGCAAAGAAAGAATCAGAAATAGGAACAAAGTGTATTCCATTTAATGAAATACCTGTAAAATCACCTGACGCTTCTCCAATGGACTTTTGCGCTTTCATAAGAGCATTTCATCATCGTTTCCATAAAATGCGAACGACCTTCTTTATAATAAAATATTCATGTTATTTTAATATTATCTTCGGACTGGAAGACTCACCCCAATTTTAATTCGATTTTTTTGTATGTAAAAAGGTGCGTCTTATACTATATATATATATATATATGTATATATATTAAAGGAACTTTTCTAGCAGTCATAGATGCTAACTTGAGGAATTTCGTGTATAGTGATATCAAATCCTCCATTTGTAAAAGAGCCAATGTTATCTCTGAATTTTTCTTCTGAAATATGTTCAAAAAATATTCACAGAAATAACGTCGCATGTATTATCTATATACCATTTTTTTTCTTTTTTCCATAAAGTTTATCAAAAATGATGCTAAGATAGAATATCTGAAATTTATAATATATGTCTTTTTTTTCTTACTTTTACACGCAGCCTCAAAAAATGTTTTTGGCAGAGGTTTGATTATTTTCTGCTATGACGGTAACGACCATATGTAATTTTATCCAGCGAATTGAATTTTAAAAAAATAATAATACATAGCAGGAGTACCTTTCAAGATGTTCCAAACTTTTTAATAACATTTTCCGAGGATACTTTTAGGAGATCTTCAATATTATTTCCCCAGCATTATGAAATGCGGAGCTTGGATGGAATTATGGTTCATTTCAATAAAGACTAGAAGCGTAATACTGAAAAGTACGAGGAGAAATAAGTAATTTCTGAAATTACTTATTTCTCCAAAGGTACATTAGTGTAGTCTGGCTTAAACTGGAATTAAAGTAAAAGAAACACTATTCTAAGTTCGAATAAAATGTGTTGCGTACGGATTTATGAATATATTTTGGATAAATCTGAACAACATTCTTCGAAGATATATATATATATATATATATATATATATGTATATATATATATATATGTATATATATATATATATGTATATATATATATATATATATATATGTATATATATATATGTAGGAAGGAGTTAGTACTCCTTCCTTTAGAAGTGAATCATTAGACTTAATTATTTTGAACATTTAATTAAACTAGACGATGTTTACAAGACAGGACTAACACTTAGTATGAAATTAAAAAATAAACACAGAAGCATCAAAAGAGCTAAACATCGGGAGCTTGCAGAACAACACATCCGCTTAAAGTCCTTCGTGCCGCAGTAGTAGGAGTGGAAGTTGTAGTAATAGTTCAGTTGTGTTGCCAAACTCATTCTCACACGGCCGTTCTGACTTTCCAGACGTCCGCGGCTGGGTTGTAAACAATAATTCTGAAAAGATAAAAAAAAAGAGCAGAAAAAGGAAAAATATTTCAAAAAATCAAGCAGTGTTCAACACAGTGGTATTGGTGTTCAGTTTCTGCACCACTGTTTCATTTTGTCCGCTGCAGTTGATGTTATGGTTGGACCATCGTGATGTCCTAACTTTCGAACTTCGTAACGATCGTTGGGGTTGATGTTCGTGATCTCATATGGTCCGAAGAACTTTGGTCGGAGCTTTAATCCGGTTCCAAATTGAGTTCGTTGTATTGCCACTTTGTCACCGATCTTGTATTTACAAGCCGGTTTACGCCGTTTGTTATATTGTCGTATGTTTTCTTCCTGTAAACGGAGGATATTTCGTTTAGCTTCGATACGTAACGCTTCTTTGTCATCAAGAATTCTTTGGTGGTGTTCCTCGTCAAGAAGATTTTTAATCTGTAGATCCTCTTGTTGTTTCATTTTAACACCAATTAAAAGTTGAAAAGGTGTGAATTTTGTACTGCGTGTGGTGGTACTATTTAAGATACGTTGCAATCTTGGGACATATTTAAACCATTTGTCAGGTTCATCTAGAGCTAACTTAGTTAAAACGGGAATAATTGTGCCATGAACACGCTCAACCTGACCGTTGCCACGTGGCACACCTGTTGCTATTGAAATGTGTTCAATTGACTGTTCCTGGCAGTAACTTTGAAATTCTGAAGATGTGAATGCGCTACCTTTGTCAGTAATGATTTTTGAAGGGTTGCCAAATGTAGTTTGTTGCAAGGATAATTTGTCTAAGGCATCTTTCGTAGAGGTGGACTTCACGGGATAGATCCATACAAATTTGGAAAAGGCATCAACTACTGTAAAAAGATACTTATAACATTTTTTTGTCGATGGTAAAGGTCCTAAAATGTCGCAATGGTAACATTCAAGGGGTGCATCACCTTTTGGAATGGGGTGAAGGTATCCTTCTTGTTTTCCAGATTTTCGCGAGGACAAAATGCAAGGAATACAGTTCGAAATAATTTCTTGAACTAATTTCTTAAGTTGAGGAATGAAAAATTCACGAGAAACAATTAATTCGGTTTTTTGTGAAGCAAAATGACCTTGTGAATGGGCGTTTAGCACTATTTCTTTCTGCATCATTTGTGGTACTACTAAAAGTTCGGCATCCTGATGAAGTTTATAAAGAATTCCGTTTTTAACAAAAAATTCATCAGAAGCTGTAGATTCAAGCATAGATTTAATTTGAGATATAAATTCATCCTGGTCTTGGGCATTTTTCACCTTTTGAGTGATATCATTTGAGGTAATTACAAGAATGGGGTTACGACTTAAAGCATCAACATGTTTCATCTGTCTACCGGGTCGATGACAAACTTCATAATCAAAGTCTTCTAACATCAATGCCCATCGAGCAATTTTAGCTGGTAGGTCTTTTTTGTGCATCGTTTTTTGGAAAGCATCACAATCGGTGATAATTTTAAATTTTGTTCCCAACAAGTAGTTTCGAATTTTTTTAGCGCTTCAATAACGGCAAGAACTTCCAGTTCATAACTATGATATTTTTCTTGTTGAACTGTAGTTTTACGGCTAAAATAATGAATAGGATGAAACTGTCCATCATCGGATTGTTGCAAGAGCACAGCGCCAAAACCTAAGGAGCTGGCATCAGTGTGGAGTTCTAATGGGTATCCCTGTTGAAAAACACGAAGAACTGGATTTTGTGAAAGAATGTTTTTCTGTTGTTGAAAAGCTGCTATTTGTTCAGGGGGTTTGGGAGCTTCAATAACTTGAAATTTTGGTTCAACCTTTTCACTTTTGACGGATTCATTCTCAAGGGCATCATCATCGGCATCAAATATTTTTGGTTCAAGAGTTGCTTTGATAGTTCCAATATCAAAAGCATTATCATCATCGTTATCATGAAGCAAATCTAAATCACTGGCATCAGCATCATCTAAATATTTTCCATCATCATTATCATGAAACAAATCTAAATCATTGGCATCATCATCATCATCATCACGTTCAAAATCAATTGGATTATCCATTTTCTCTACCCTAGAAATCTTATCTTGAGTAGATGTTAGAGGTTTTTCAGACATGCATATTTGGCCCTGATCTTGAATTTGTTTTTCTACAATTTTCTGTTCCGCAAAAGGGAGTCGTCGAGAACGTTGATTTACGGGGATTTCATCTTGTAATAAAATAGTCCTTTTAATTTCAGTGTCTTGAACTTTATGGGGTTTGTAGGAAGTAACGATATTTTGAACTTCCTCACGAATTTCAGAATTCAAAATGTGTGAAAGATCAAATGGGAAAGCTTCGTCATCAGGAATATTAGCAATATTAACGAAGATGTTATTATCAAGAGTAAAACGAATACCGTCTTCATCAAATGTAAATTGGGTTTGCTGCAAAAAGTCGATTCCGATAATCACATCAAAAGGAATCAAGTCATCCTCTAGAACATGTATTTTAGCAGGTAAAGTAATGGTTTGAATTTCGATGGAATCCTGAAAGAATCCGATGCTTTGAACTTGGTTTTTGCCAATTCCTGAAAAGGGAATGTTGGTGGGCTGCAATGGTGGCGAACCAATTCTTCGATAGGTTTTCTCATTGATGAGGGTTGCCTGTGACCCAGTGTCACAGAGTGCTGTCAATTGAATTCCTGCAAGTTGAATGTCAACATGCATGGGATTTTTCGATGAAGTTTCAGGAGAAAGTGCATTTACAGTTTTATCAGAAATAGGTTTTTGAGAATCAGGTTTTGGTTTAGAATTTCGATAACTTTTAGGGCAATTAGCATGAACATGACCAAAACTTTTACATCCGTAGCATTGTTTACCATGTGACTTATTCAAACATTGGTTGCTTTTGTGACCTCTCAAGCCACAGGAAAAACATACTGGCTGTGTATTTGGGCTACGTGTATTATCGACTTTCACATTGAGGTAGGAAGCATCAATTTTTTTCTGATTATTTTGTCTGAAATTTTGTGATCTGTTAAAGATTTGTTCATAAATTTTCAACTTTTCCTTAAATTCAGGGACGGATTTACAACCGTAAAGAATAACTTTATTGTTTGTTGAATCAGGAATTCCGTTTATGACATACTCAAACAGAGAGCAGTCATCGAGAGAACCTTTGTGTGCCAAATCTCTCATAGCTAAGAAATATTCTTGTAGGGTTTCAAACGGTTTCATACGTCGAGATTCCATTAATTTATGTAACTGAATACCGTTAATTTTGTCCGAAAATTCGTCTAATAAATGGTGCTTCAATTGTTCCCAATTTGTAATTCCACGAATAGACCTAATTAAAGTTTGAGCGGGACCAGTTAAACATTTTCTAACAAAAGTAATTTGGTGAATTGGATTGTTTATCTGATATAAACAAAAAAGTTCTTCAACGTCAGATATAAAATTCTCAACACTGTAATTATCACGAGACGAGAAAGGTTTTATTAAATCAACAACGTCTTTCAGACTAAACAACTGGAAAGAGAGATTCGCAGTTTCAACTGAAGGCAATGAATTTTGATCTGATTCACCAACGGAAATGTGTGTATTTTGCTTATTCGAAGATTCTTTTGCGTCAATGGTGGGGGAAAAGGGAGATCTATTTTCCTCTATAACGCTGTTAGTTTGGGATGAACGTGCACCCGGAAGTGAGTCATCATTCACTTCGCATTCCGAAAGATCAGAAAATTCTGCTTTTAATAACGATAAATCACTAAGACTCATAAGAATGGTATTGGCACATTTGTCTGGGTCAGTTGAAAATTCTAAATGAAGTAGATTACAAATAGAAATCAAGTCTTTAAGTGAAAACTCTTTAAGTACTTTCTGTTTCGTTGCTTCTAACACGAATGGCTGTTTAAAACCTGTAAATTTACGTAATCTGGTACGATTTTGTCTGTCGCCGTCTGTACCAAAAATTAAACGATGTAGAACCTTTATTTGATTCGTACCACCAATTTTTAATGATTTTGCAATATTGGGGTAATCGTTGAGAGTAGCCATAACTATATACTAGGTTCAAACAATTATAGTACACAAATATACAAATATTCAAAACCAAAATCACTAATTATAATACGTAGTTACTCAAATTCAAAAGTAGAAAATAATATTTCAAATCGAAATTTTTTCAAATACCAATTCAATAATAAAATATTGATTCTCAAAATATGCATCAAAATAAGTAATCTTTAAAACAGGTTTTGTTCAAGAAAACAAAATTATGAACTAAAATAAGCATCAAATATCAAATAATAAGTTCTTCAAAATAATTTCTCTGGTTGAAGAAAACAGATGACGTAAATTTAGATATGTATCAAGTTAGATATTACTTCAGCAAAATATTCATCAAATTAATCTTCAAAATAAATCACTGTTGAAGAAAATAGAGGATGTAAATGCAGCATCAAAATAATAGTTAAAGTTCTAATGTTAAAAGCATCAAAATTGGGAAATCGAAAGTATCAAAATTGTGAAATCGAAAGCATCAAAGCATTCTGCAAAATAAAAAATATTCTCGCAAGAAAACAGCAGAATTAAGTTCAACATCAAAGCGCATCAAATAAGCAAAGTTGTCATCAAATAAACATTCGCTTCGTCAAAATTATGCATCAAAATAATAATATAATAATCTTCAAAAGTATTCAATTCGCGATCTTTCAAAATATATATTATGTTGTGGTTTGTTCAAGGAAACAAGATTCTTCAAGTTAAATGTCGAAATTTTCATCAAATCATCAAATAATTTCATCGAAATAGAATTCTCTTCAAGAAAACAGAAGTGATAAATTCAACGTCAAAGACCATCAAAAATGAATTTAGCATCAATTAAATTCTTGCATCAAAAGAACGTTGAAATATCTTTCAGTTTTCTTAAATCATCAATAAGTTGAGAATTCCCTTAATCATCAAAATTTTCTTGAACAAGCGTCAACGTATGCATCAAATAATTTTAATATGATCCAAGTTACTTACAATTCTGGTTTTGGTTCTCATCATCCCATCAGAGTATCATCAGAGTCCGTGGCACATCACTTTGGCTTTCGCTTTCGATATCCAAATCCAAAATGACAGACAACAGTAATCCAGTCGAAATCAAGTCGAAATCAAGTCGAAATCAAGTCGTATCATCGAAAGAAAATAAAGTTTTTTTTTTTTAAGTTCAGCATGCTAGGGGTATTTTTCGAGTCCGAGGGCCGAGCACCCATGTAGGAAGGAGTTAGTACTCCTTCCTTTAGAAGTGAATCATTAGACTTAATTATTTTGAACATTTAATTAAACTAGACGATGTTTACAAGACAGGACTAACACTTAGTATGAAATTAAAAAATAAACACAGAAGCATCAAAAGAGCTAAACATCGGGAGCTTGCAGAACAACACATCCGCTTAAAGTCCTTCGTGCCGCAGTAGTAGGAGTGGAAGTTGTAGTAATAGTTCAGTTGTGTTGCCAAACTCATTCTCACATATATATGTATATATATATATATATAAATATAAATATATATATATGTATATATATATATATATATATACATATATATATATATATATATATATATATATATATATATATATATATATATATATATATATATATATATATATACATAACTCCCTTAATTTCCGTTCTTGCAAAGGTGGTATGAAAATTCCCGTTCTATAGAAAGAATCGGGAAAAATGGGCCCCGTAAGCTAAAGGTTAAGGCTAGGATGCAGATACTTTTGTTGGCATAACCGTTTCATCAGTAACAAGTCTTGCAACAAGGGAAGGATTTTATGTGGGCAACGACACCAGAATCATTAATTAGTTGTTGCCTTACCCCTGCTGTCAATCATGACAAAAACCACTTTTTTTAACGAGGCGTTTATAAGGTCTTTCTTAGTCTATACTGAATACTCTAGAAAATATTTCTTGTAAACTCTCGCATTCTCATCTGTATGAAAGAGTGAAATACTCTGGTTTTAGATTGAACCACTGTCATCCTTTTTACATGATCTCACAGTCTTTGAGCTCTATACTAACCCACACATGAAAATGTTCTGTTTAGAATAGTCTGACAATTTCCCAAATGATAAAAATAGTTTCTCGAAAAATGACGGTGAAGTAAGTTCTAATCTAAACTCATGGCACAACAGTCCAAATGTGGACAAAGGCCGTTGATGCCCAATTCCGTTTTCTTGACCGTGGGCATGGGGTGCCCTACAGAATATGTCTCGGTCAGGTGGTCAACCTGACGCAGGAACCCCAGAATTCGTTCCCAAGCATGCTTGGTCCACATTTTATCAACCCACTAAAGGGATGAATGGCTGAATCGACTTTGCCCAGGGTCAAACCTTGGACCTGTGATGTGGCAATTTGAAACTTTTAACCACTACGCCGCTGGACGATGAAGTAAGTTCAGGGCAATGAAATAAGTGGTAGGTGTATTCTGTAAATCACATAATACTCCTACTAAAGCACGTCTTTGTACACAACTCAGAAAATGGACTTGGTCAAATATAGCTCTGAAATAAAATCAGTTGTTATTAAGTGGTACATAGAACTGTTGCCATTTGATGGTTAATATTTATAGAACGAAAGTGGTTCACTATTGCATTCCCACGGGTGTTTAGCAATTGATTTTGACAATACTTGACACTAACATACGTAGAATGCTCAATACATAACCATTTATTAATTACTTAAGTCTTATATGGGGGGGTTGACACAGGACTGCACTAAGTTAGAGGCACGGAGAAATCATATATTATTTTAGGACTATAAGATTTCCCGATCATTATTTGGATTGGTAGCATTGAAATTTAGCTTTATGTGTCTTAAATTGGGCATTCGCCTTTGATTAACACAGAGTGTCTATTGATATACGTGATCCAGTTCATAGTAACTACAATGGGAAACCATTTCGAACGTCAATCGCATTAAATCGTATTCCAGAATAATCGTAAAATATTCCACTACAAATTGCAAGAGCCATCTCATTTACGCTGAATATTGTATCACTGTTAACTGACGAAATGAATTAACTGGGGATAATACCAACTGAATTCGCTATCAATTTAGTATTATCTGTTCTGTTCATTTCAGTGTGAATTAATGGTGCTGTGGAAGAATTAAAGAGTTTGGTGTGTGATATTAATGCTTCAGTAAGAGCAGATTAGTAAATCTTGGGATAAATTCCGCGAGTGATAACAAAAGATCAGTGACGGTTTAGATTTATTCAGATAAATATATAGTTAAGCTATCAAACAACTCATTTTATGAGGGAAATACAAAAAATTAACGACTAATTCAAATGTATGTAGTATTTATTTATACGGTTAAGGCCATTTAAATGACTGTAATTAATATTATCTATGTAAGTTAAGGTATGGTGCAGAGCTGAAATATTTTCTGTTATTTGGGAATAGTTTTGAAGCGAACCAAATTTCCGACACATTTAATTTAGGAAAAGCCCAAATTTTATGTCGGTTGTAGAATCAGATCAAGCGTTTAATAGTATGAAGTTAAAATTTTCCAGAAGAGGATAAATGCGTCAGTTTTATTATTCGATTCTTCTTAACGTAGTTTCTGTAAATATTTTGACCACATATTGCTCATTAATCAGGATTTATGAGCATTAGTTTGCGCACGTTGTTATAACATATTCATATTAATCTACACTGAAACTACCGAACCATGAAAGTAGCAAAGTATAATGTTTTATGCAATTCCAATAAACTACGAACTGGAATGTTATCCAAGTACGCATTTGTATTTTAGTCTAGCAGTAGCAAATCCTCTTGATATCTGAAAATTACTGAAGAGCGTAGATCCGAAATAACACATTAGAAATATTTTAAAGAATGAGAGCTTATATGAAACCTGAATCAAGATTTCTGAATAAATATGTAAAAATGGGAAATTTCATTGCAGTAAGACAACATAGTAGCTGCCTTCAAGGCTGATGTGTACTAACCTTATTGGATTCGCTCAAATCAGTGTAAAACTATGGAGAAAAATTGGGGAGCTACATCGACCTTAATGTATATTCGATGAATAACTGCAATTATTGTACGGTGTGTAAAATCACAACAAAACTGAATTAGTGTAGTTAAAACTTTGTCTTTTCTCTTGTAAATGGCAGTTTATCTTTAAATGCCTTTAATTTTAAATACCCACTGAGTACCAGAATAGGGTCATTCTCGATCTCGCAAAAAGTTTACTGAAACGCAGAACAAAATATTATTTTGAGGGAAATTATGTAGTAATACATACACAGTCAAAAGTTGGTTTTCCTTCCACTAGTAGCGTAAATATTAATTAACTTATTTTTAAGCATTGTAATAGGTGCAAAAAGATTTTTCTAAACTGTCCGAACGAACGAGAGATATGAAGTTAAAAGTTGGAAGTTCGAGAAACATGAATGAAGCAAGGACTATCATCGTTGCAAATTTTGAGATAAGCTTGGATCTTGAAAAAGAACTTGAGAGAAAGAGTATAGAGATTTAAGGATGCTGTGTACTTATACTATTGGATTCGCTCACCTCAGTGTTAACCTATGAAGGAAATTTGTCTACTATTTACAGCTATATAAATGGTGATAATACAATAAAAATGGTATTTTCAGATAGCCTGAACTTTTCTGCACCTTGCAACAGGATTCATTGTATAAATTTAGTCTACAAAAGGAATTGATGAGCGTTTAAAACACACTGTACCAGATTTTTTCAAAGAAAAATTTAAATTTTAATATATTATATTCATTTTTTAAATGAAAAATGCCCCAAAGTGTAAAATTTCTCTCCCTATCATGTAGTACAATTAAAAAAATCTCTCAATCCAAGTCGGCAATCCTTGGACACATTTTCACCATAGGTTAACATTGAGATGAGCGAATCCAGTGGGGTTAGTACACAGCAGCCGTATGATAATCTTACATAAAGTAACGTCAACTTACGGTTTACCTATAACAGTTGAGAACGTAAGAATATCTGTCGCCAGAACATATAATTTTCTTCTTATTCTGAGAGGTTTAGTGTTATTTAAATGAAAATACTTTAACTTTTAATTTATTGTGGAAGTTGTTCAAGAAAAGTTACAAAACTGTTTAAATCATATACTATTCAGTCATATACTATTAGAAAAAATAAAATTCACTTGACAAGTTAGCAGTTGTAATTAATGCAATGTTTGTTTAAGTTCAAGAAGCAGATCCAATATTGGGAAGGACGTCATGAACGAGGTATAGCTCTCATGAAATTCATGTGTCTACAAAAATATTAAAAGAAAAAAATCCAATAATGTCAGTGCGTTGTTGAAAGCGTAATTGGATTTTAACATAGTCCTAAATTGCTATTTATTCCCTATATTTATCGGCTGAACTGTGTTAAAGTTCAAGGGAAAGGACGAAAGAGGACCTAAGATTCTATGTAACGAGTAAAAAATGCATGGCTGCAGAATGATTAATGATCCCTGAAGATGATGATTTTCGGAAGTGATGGTTGAGGGGACGGTGGACTCTGTTTAATTTTTGTCGTTCAGTCAAAGAATTTTGTGTTAACATACAACCTAACATGACTTTTTGAAATATCTTAAAAAAACTGTAAAATTTTATTTTTAAAATTTTCAAAACTTAGTTTTCAAAAATTTCAAAAACTTTTAAAAATTCTCCATGCGTCACAAATTTGAGTATTACCATTTAATATTTTTTTTGTTGCCTCCTAGTTGAGATAACGTAAGCAGAACTTACTAATCTAACGGTGTTTAAATAAAGAAAACTAATAATATATCTTATCAACACCAAACCATATTATTTTTTAAACTCAACTTTATTCTTAAGAAAGCTATGTACATAGCTGTTGCCACAAAATTATTTTTAACAATAATTACAAAAGTAACATCTAAAAATTATAAGAATATTTGAGAGTTAAATTTAAATTAATTATTTACTTTTTATGCAGTTAAAGTTTCATATTATTCAATAGTAACAGAGGAGCAAATCTGAGCACCCATATTATAATTGGATGGTAAGTTCATTTTTTATGCATATTATTTTAGATATTATCAGAATTTGAGCCAAATTTCATGTTTCGATATCTATTGAAGCTTATCTACAGTACTTAATAAACTCGCATACTAAAAAGGAAACACAGATTTGTTAAAACAAGTATAGAGATTCTATGCTCACTTCTACCCAGACCTGGGTGTATATAATTTGAAGTGGCTCTCTATTTGAATTTGAACCACACACAGTTTATACATGAAACAATGTTTATTGAATTCGTTGCACATATAATTGGCTTTACAGCAATAAGCATGCGTACTACTTGTACGGAATGTATAAACACAGCTTTCACGAACAATATATTTTTATACTCACGAACAGTAAGTCAAACCAGCAGTACTGCCATGTAAACTTCTGGCCCGCTAAGCACTAGCGCAGGATAACACCTTTTCAAACTTAACAACCTCTCTCTCTTCCTTAATGACGCTGCGTGGTATTTATACTAAGCGCGTATGCCGAAATTAGCATATCTAAAGCAGCTTCTTTAATTCACTCAAAAGTTCGATTCTTGTGAATCGAATCTTGTGTATACCTTACACTGGCCTCCCTCGAAAATAAAAAATTAGGTAACTGAGGTCTGAACGGCTTCAGTTAACTAATTGAAAACGCGTGCTGGTCTGACTTTTTACATAATGGGTGGCAAAGCCAAAAAACCTTCCACACGTTGTGTGGGGGAAAAACGCCACTACCATTTTACAAAACTAACCCCGAAGGGTCCAGGTGACACCATCACACAGTGGATTTGCAGAGTTGCGGATACTGGGCTGGCCAACTGCGCCCTAAAAAACTTATTTTAGTTAAAATTGTCAACACAATTGCACAGCATGACATTTCTTGACTGTTTGTATCTGCTCTCCCCCAATTTATAATGCACATGTGTCATGATTTGTGAAGTTAGTACATTAGTGGTCAATTGGTATATTGTGCAGTATGTATTTTTTTCCTAGTCACTACATGTCCCCTTCAAAAATTTATAAAACAACAGTATGCCGTATTTTTTTTCAGTGGCTCACCCCTTCCCCTCAAAATGTTTACACAGTATATACACTGGGGAATTTCAAACCAATTTGGTTCGGTTTTATTAAAGGGTGGGAGTTAGAATAAGAAAGTTGATACAAGACTTGTTCCTCATGAATGCAGCAACTTCCTTGCACCAGTCTGTCCAATCCGTGGAACCTCTCTTGACGGTCGCAGTCCTAGTAAAGGGGTTCGTTGACCGTGTGGGCATCCTTCGTGCAGCAGGTCGTTGGTCCTGAGGCGCTGGTCCGGCTTGACGATGGACAGGAGGTCTCTTGGGAGGAGGCCAACCTTGCTGGGCGGCTGATATCTTGAGTTTCCTGTACTTACGCAAAGGAGCTTTAAAATTGTCATCTATCCTTTTCATAACCTTGTGTACCTTATGTGTGCCACTTTCATCCTTTGATAGAGTTTTTGTAGTGCACACGTTACATTGCTTCGTACTTTTGCTTGTATCGGTATTAGATTTTAATGCAGATTCTATTTTTTCAACAACCTGACTCTGTTTTTCGTATTTGTGCTTATACGACTTCTTGTTTACCTCCTTAATTACTTCATTATTAGCAGTTTTAATGCTGGAACCTGAAGGCGCTTTTTCACGTTTTTTATCCCCCTTAACTTTATTTTTATCCTCTTTTGACGAAAAAGTCTCTTTGAAACTTGCGATATCAGAATCGTTATCATTTAAATTCTTTAACACTGCTTCAGTTTTAGGAAGATTAAGCTTTTCGTACTGGTGCGTTTTAATGCAACCTGCGTCTATAACTTCCGAAGCATCAGCTAAACTACTTACAGTATAACTCTGTGTCAACTTTTCATCCTGAATCTCAGTATGGTTTTCATGTACTTTATTTAAAACCATATTAACAACCTGGCCTACAGCATACTCATTCGGATGGAAACTTGAAATAATATCATCATTACCTAGCGAGTTCCTACTATCGTTTAAAGAATTTTTATTGTCGTCAACTAATAAGTATTCACTAACTTCCGTAACGCATACTTCGTCATCTACTAAATTTCCTTCATTAACAGATGTGTGAATATCATCTAAAATATCAGGTATAGCATCAATAATATCAGGTATAGCATTAATAATATCAGGTATAGCATTAATAGAAGTGTCAGATGATTTATTTTCTAAACCACTAGCATTATTATCGGCACTATTTTCAGAAATTTGTACTGGAATTACCGCATTATTCCAGCTAGACTCACTTTCTTTATAAGCCACAAAAATACCCTGACTTTCACTATTCTCAAAATAATGATTACTGCTCGGACAAAATAATACATTTGACCACACAGTTTCAACAGGTTGAACCATATCATGTGAATCAACTAGCCACTGCAAGTAAGGTGCTTCCATTATTTTCTTTAAGTGCACTAATTTCATTATAACGCCGTGCGCTTCTATTATTTTGCCTGCGGTACTGCTTACGCTGCTGGTTTGAAACTCGCGAAAAATTTTGGCGCGGCTGTATAAAGCTTCTCGTACCTGGATGACGGTGAGGGGTAGCGAAGAAATGCCTATTGTCATATTTAGCTAAAGCTTGAAGGTGGGTAACCTTGCTTGTAATTGTTTGATTATCTAAAAAATCTTGAACACTTGGCTTCAAACGTTGGATAACTATTTTTAAGATTATCGCTTCCGTCACCCCTTCTAAATATTCCTCACACTTGGAAATCTTTTACGTAGCAAAATGTAACGCAGACTGACCTTCACGTTGCCTTAGCGAATAAATTTCCGCTTCAATTTCACTTTGATTAAAGGTCTTTGGAAAAACGCTAAGAAATTGTTGCTTGAATGACAAATAGTCAAAAATCAGATTACTGCTTTGCATGCATGTGTACCACTGAAATGCACTACCTCTTAAAGCGGCTAGAGCAATTTTAAGTTTATCCCCCTCTGGGGTGCATTGTTGCTGAAAGTAATGCTCAATTTTCTTTAGGAATTGGCTTGAGGGGCCGCCATTGAATGTGGTTTCGAATGGCGCAATTTGCTGAACCATAATTACCCGAGGAAAATTTCCAGCAGGATTTTGTTCTACAACACTCATTTTTAAATAGTATATAAGTACTTGCAACAATTTTATCAATATAAGTACACAGTACACAGTTTTTAATTTCAATTATGTTGTTCGTTACAAATGTAACGCTAACTACCAGGGTATATATAATTTCGGGCGCCAGTATAGAGATTCTATGCTCACTTCTACCCAGACCTGGGTGTATATAATTTGAAGTGGCTCTCTATTTGAATTTGAACCACACACAGTTTATACATGAAACAATGTTTATTGAATTCGTTGCACATATAATTGGCTTTACAGCAATAAGCATGCGTACTACTTGTACGGAATGTATAAACACAGCTTTCAAGAACAATATATTTTTATACTCACGAACAGTAAGTCAAACCAGCAGTACTGCCATGTAAACTTCTGGCCCGCTAAGCACTAGCGCAGGATAACACCTTTTCAACCTTAACAACCTCTCTCTCTTCATTAATGACGCTGCGTGGTATTTATACTAAGCGCGTATGCCGAAATTAGCATATCTAAAGCAGCTTCTTTAATTCACTCAAAAGTTCGATTCTTGTGAATCGAATCTTGTGTATACCTTACACAAGTTCCACGAGGGTGTCTTTCAAATATCATAAAATTTGAACAAAAAATGGGTCGCAAGAAGCATTTTGAAGACTAAAAAACATGAAAAAAATTGCTTTAAAAAATGCATTTGAAGTTTTTTTTCACTTACCTTCAATGCTCACATATAAGAGGCTCCAAAATTCCTCTAATTTGCAAATATAAAATAATTTGTTCAAATTAACTTCATATTTAAGTAAAATTATCATTAAATAATATGTATTACGTTAAAAATTATCATCTAGATTTTACTTCACACACCATTGGTTACTAAAATTTAGAGGGCCCCAAGGAGTTTCGTTACAAATTTCAAATGTTAATAACTTCTTTATAAAACAAGATATTTGCATACCGTTTTCTGCATAACATACTATGAAGTTTGGGAAATACTATAAGGGTAAAAAAATTGATTTTTTGGTCAATTTTTGCTATATTAAGGTCCACCGTCCCCTTAAAGGGCTTTCAACTGCGTTAAATTATATTGATAATTCCTTTTCCCCTCCTGGACTGCATAAACACTAAAATTCCTTGATTTTTTAACAAAGTATTACTGAACAGAAAGCTCATTACAACAATAGTTGTAATGAGCTTTTAACAGTGTTTATATGCAATAGTGTTTATTGGCACCGATATTTATTCAATGTAAGTTACTTTTCTTAAACTCACAAACAAATGAATGTAAAATTAACCGAACTTTTAGAACGCTACTCTTTTGTGTTAAAATATTTATATATTTCTTTATGTCCCATTTAACTTCACTAATATTCAAAGTAATTTTTCAAATAAGGCAGTAACTACGTAAAATTTTACTTTTATATTTTTGTTTATGTCCCATTTAACTTCCTTAATATTCTAATTTATTTTTCAAGTAAGGCAGTAACTACATAAAATTTTACTCGTATATTTTTGTTTATGTCCCGTTTAACTTCACTAATAATCTAAGTAATTTTCCAAATCAGGCAGTAACTATATAAAAGTTTACTCATATTTTTGTTTATCTCCAATTTAACTTCATTAATATTCTAAGTAATTTTCCAAAGAAGGCATTTTCTACATAAAACTTTTCTCAATTATGTTTGACATTTTACTGACTATTCAAAATTAGTAAATTAATTTTATAGAAACCCTGTAATGACAGGGTATCTGCAGTAATGTACATGCGAGGTTATTTATAATATTTATCTCATTTATTACTGATAGCTTCCTCTAATATTCAATGAAAGAGGGAACTATGAGGAACTGTTACTTGAAAGTCGAATTTTACCTTCATAAAATCTTGTCTTAGAAGAAACATTCACGAGAAATTTATTCATCTTGAAACTGGAATACTATTTTTAGTTCATAATAAAAAAACATTTTCAACGTTTTCCTTTTCTACAAAGTTTATATCGAACATTTAAATGGAATAAAATTTGTATTGAATAATGAAGTTTGTTTATTACAAACTAAAATATTTAATAGATTGCATCGCATGTGAAACATTTTACAGATGTTTATTCTTATGCGAAGCAGGAAATTTAATTTCATACTTTTTGAATTAGTTACGTTTGTAATAAACTGTTTACATTTGCACAACAAAGTTTCGGAGCTTCATACGGCCTAATCGATACTCAAATTAAAATAATTAAATGCAGTTTGTGTGGTTATTTTGGGTAAACTAAATTCCTACCTGAAAATCTATCGTTTTCAATATTTTAGACAATAATGTCACTGAATCAGTTAGATAAGTTTAAGTGTAATTAAAATTATTTTAACCAGAGAATGCAATTTACAAAACTTACAAACATTTCACCTTATACTTCAGAAGCAAATAAAATAAATTTGAACATAAATTTTCATTTAATAATGTGTTGCGAAGCTATGCCAAGTTTCCAAAATTCAGATCCCCCCCCCCTCCCCCCAAATGAAAATTTTAGGTAAAGAAAAAATGCATAGGTAATTAAATGCATTTTATAAACAAAACATGCATGCATTTTATTTTATACTTCAGAACCAAGAGAATTAAACACGGTCATTAACTCTGTGTTTGCAGTGTAAAGAGTGCCAAATCCAAAATCATAGTTTTCTGTAAAACTGTCCAAACTGTAGTTTTATGTAAATGGGATTGAAAAAAACGGCTTTTGTAAAGTCAGTTATTTTAAGTTTAATTTTTAATTTTTTTAAAGTAAATTTTTCTAATTTTATTTTTGTTGAGTAAAGAGTGTTAAGTCCTTGATTGGAACATAACCCCTTTAACACTAACATGTTTGTGTTTTGTTTCGCATATTCCAAAATTTCCCTGATGAATAAAAGTATTTAGTAGTGGAATTGAACTAAGCATTCTGTATCCTGCAGTAGCCCTTGATTTTTCAAACATACCTGGTTTGATAACACATTTTGGTCCATTTTGGACTTAACACCCTTTGCACAGCAAACACAGAATTAATATTTCTTCAATAATGTGCTGTGAAACAAATGTATCTAAAATTTTCAGTGTTAAGATTTTTCCACCAAAATGAGTTTTAGGTAAAGAAAAACTGTATAAGTAATTAAAAGGAATAGATAAACGAAACATACAGTCAATTAAGCAAAGAAAAAATGCATCTTATACTTCACAAGCAAATGAATGAAACGCGGACATTAATTAATATTTGTATAATAATGTGCTGTGAAACAAATGTATATGAAGTTTCCAGTATTGAGATTTTTCCACCAAAATGAGAGCTTTAGATAAAGTAAAAATGCATAGGTAATTAAAATCAATGAGTAAACGAAACATACATGCATTTTATCTTATACTTCAGAACCAAATGAATAAAACACGGACATTAAATAATATTTATTTATTTCTTTGCTGTGAAACAAATGTATGTGAAGTTTCCAGTATTAAGATTTTTCCCACAAAATGATAGTTTTAGGTAAATAAAAAATGTATAAGTAATTAAAAGGAATAGGTAAAAGAAGCATACATACATTTTATCTTATAATTCAGAACCAAATAAATAAAACACGGACATTAATTAATATTTATTTAATACTGTGATTTGAATCAAATGTATGTGAAGTTTCTAGTATTAAGATTTTTCCCACAAAATGAGAGCTTTAGGTAAAGAAATAAATGCATCGGTAATTAAAAGCCATAGGTAAACAAAACAGACATGCATTTTATCATATACTCCAGAAGCAAATAAATAAAACATGAACATTAATAATGATTTAATAATGCGCTGGTAAACAAAGCTATGCGAAGTTCCCATTACTGAGATTTTTGTCCCCATATTGAGAGTTTAAAGTAAAGAAAAAAATCACCCCTACGACAGATTGTTTTCGCCTATCCGACTTGTTATACTCTATGATCGAAATCAGATAGATATATTATAATACGAGTATATACACACTTTCTGAAAATGTTAACTTACAGGAAACCTGCAGAAAACACTAAACAGGAAGATTCAGCGTCTGAATATCCCCAATAAAATATAAAAGGATGACAACTAGTTTCTAGCTAATTAATGTCTCATCTTTACGCTGAAAAGCATTAGGTATGATTGTCTCTATGGACAATTCACAAATGAGCATTTGGAAATTGTCCAATCCATCGAGACAATCAAATCCAATGTTCTCCGGCTCGAAGATGAACTATTAATCAGTTTGCAACTAGTTGAATTTATTGTGGATATTAAGGAGCTGTGATTGTGCTTGCGGTTCATGAAAATGACGGAATTCGTTTGAGCTCGTTCACAAACTATTAGCCGTCTGTTTTTAAGCAAAAATATTGTTAAGGGGAAAAAGGGATAAAAATGCATTAAAATGTATTCTAATGTATTCTAATATATTAAAATGTATTCTTACGTTTGATATTTTATATATAGCGTTTTCAAAGCACTTCGTTGATAGTTGTTGACGACAGCGTTTTTCGACACCATGAGTAAAAATATAAAATATTTAAGACCTAGAATAGATCACGTTTTGGTATACACTAATAATAGATATATATCTAACATGAAAACTTGATTATTGTAGCTCTATCAAATTAACAACTTATACTGCAGCATTTTTTTCTTTTGTCAAAGAACTTTTTTTTTAAATTTTCGATCCGAAAAATATTGAAGCCCCAGTTTTATATGTAAATTTATTTGAAACTTAGCTGGTTTACTTTGGGTAATGGCCCGAGGTAACTTATCGGTAAGACGTCGGCTTTCGGTACTGACGGTGCTCGGATCGACTCCCGACATGCGCCGTTAAATACCTTCGTGTCTAGGCCGGACATGGGCACGTTAAATCCGTTAACCAGAAAGTCCTTCTATGAGGTTAGTGGGTGGGGAAGGTAGATTCCCTCCAGATGTCCCCCCTGGGGATGCCCGGTGAAAATAGTGGTGGCACTTAGCCAAGTGGTACTCCGTCCCTTATGGTGGTATTATATAAACCGGAGCCGCACTACTCAGCCCGAAACCCTGGACCTGGTCTGGAACTTCCGGCAAAGTGGCATTAGGAACAACAACTTCAACAACAACTTCGGGTTGACTTCAAACAAACTTTTCCCCTTCAAACAATGAGGTCGGTATTTTACCAACTGAACTACTCCAGTATTGTGAGAGACTTATTTCCACATTTACTTTGCCTCAATCAGTTACCCATTTTCTGGGCCAGTGACACATTATATTGGAGTAGATACATTTTACTCTTCATTTTTAAAAATTATTTCGACGTCATGATGGTTTCCATAGGGATTCTATATCATACATATAGGCTCGAGGTAGCCTAGTGGTAGCGCGTCAGCTTTTGGTATTGAGGGTGTTCAGATCGAATACAGACAAGCACCATTAAATACCACCGTGTCTAGGCCGGATATGGGCATGTTTAATCCGTAGAACGGAAAATTCCCTCTATGAGGTCAAGGAGGGTGGGAGAGGGCACGATCTCGCCAGATGCCGCCCCTGGTGTGACATTATAAACCAGAGCCGCATCCCTCACCTCATTAGCCTATAGGGACCTTGTTTGGAAAACATTCTGGCCAGAGGGTATTAGAAGCAACAACATCATATATATGTCTGACGATCCCTAATCGTTCTTTCTAATTGTTGGGCGCGAAATTTACAACCACTTGCTAGGGCCGAAGATCGAAATCGCGTCTTTAAGCCTCGAGCCGGTAACTGAACCACCCCGGCTCTGTGACGACGTATTATTATCCATGACTCTCTCTCTTGGTGAGACCTTACGTGTGTTAAATGCATATTGCATGCAATAATTGTTGTAATACTTTCCAACTAAACTACCGAGCATCCTAACTTCATGCTTGACTGCTTTGGAAGAATTTTCATTCTGTTACTGTTTGTACAGTAAAAAAAATGATACCTGAGAAATCAGGAATGCAATACCGATTATAAAATATTTCATATTTTAATGTGATGTAACATTTTATTAGGTTTATAAGGTGTATGTTTCTGAATCTAAGTAAACTAACGAGCACTCTAACCTCGTTCTTGATTGCTTTGGAAGATTCGTCCTTCTCTTACTGCTTGTACAGTAAAAAATATCATACTTGAGAAATCATGAATGCAATACCGATTATAAAATATATCATCCTTTAATGTGGGGAACGATTTATCAGGGTTATAAGGTGTCTGTTTCTGAATCTAAAGTAAATTAACGAGTATTCTAACTTCGTTCTTGACTACTTCGAAGAATTGTCTTTCTGTTACTTCTTGTACAGTAAAAATGTCATACTTGAGAAATCATGAATGCAATACTGATTATAAAATATTTCAACTTTTAATACGAGGAAAGATTTTATTAGGATTATAAGGTGCATGTTTCTGAATCTAAAAGTAAACTAACGAACATTCTAACTTCGTTCTTGACTGCTTTGGAAGAATCGTCTTTCTCTTACTACTTGTAAAATAAAACAATCATACTTGAGAAATTATAAATGCAATACCGATTACAAAATATTTCATCATTTACTGTAAGGTAATATTTTATTAGGATTTTAAGATGTATAGTTCTGAATGCAATAGAACTACGAAAGTTTCCCTCGTAAACCTCATGGATGACAAAATTTAAATTTAAAACACTTTTGAATCTCCTCTAGCAGGAATTATTATAGTAATTTAGACACAAACTCATACGTACATTCACATTTACATGCATACTTTGGTGGTCAAATATGATATGAGAGAAACGGCAGATATCAGTACTCTTAAAAGATGGTCTAAAAGTGCCTTGATTTCTAAAGTAGTTTATTTAAGGTTGTTAACCTTACTATGTTATATAAACCTCGGATATATGATATTATTGTTTCTTTAAAATACATACAAACAAGGTAATTAGCAAACTTGTAAGATATACGATAAATATAACCATTTTAAAACAGTAAGAATAAGTAAATGTTCGTCCTATAAAATATTTTGATAATGAATGATTTCAAAATAAGAAAAATGCAGACATTTAACAATTTATTCAAAGTGTGTGTCTGTAAGGAATGCTTAAATCACATAATCGATAAAATAAACATTAGTAAATCAACAAAGATTACATATGATATTTTTGTAAAAATATACTTAGGATATTTATTCAGGAACATCATGAATAGTTCAAATATTTGTTTTATCAGAGATGTTTTGATGAAAAATGGCTTTCCTTCTCAAATTTTTCTTATTGCTTGTTAATTTTTTCAAAGTTGGAATATGGGATTCCAAAACATGAAAAATAATGTATATTTTCATCATTACTTTTAATATAGTTTTAATATCACGGAAAAGTTTTGCATATGCGAAACAAAAAATATTAATATAAACACGGTAGGAAAATATATTCTTGTAATAACAAATTGTTTGCTCAGTGATATTTAGATTGCCTACATGCGTTGCATAATTTCTCCATTATGAAGAGCATTCATTGGTAAACGCCATGGGTGATATTTCTTTCTTTTTTGTCTAATGTCTTTAATTAAAGACATAAGGGCTTGCTTATATGAAGTTATAGTAATGTTTTCTATACCTTTATGGATGTACGTATATGATTTATAGTAATTGCATTTAATTAGCACGTATGAAACTTACTTAGTTAGAAAGGTACTATTCCTAGACATTTGATATGATTGAAAATATTGCATTATTTCACATTTCGTGATATGGCAATGTCAATGTACTACAACCAGGAATATCGAACCTGGGTTCTCTACCTCGAGTTCGGTGTTTTCCAAACTACTCTCATAATGAGATGAGGAAATTATTTTTTTGAAAGCCATTCCTCACATTTAATCGTTTTTTAAGGACAACGAGAGACATCAATTTGTTCAATTAAAAAAAAATTAATTTATACATTGAGGAGAAATTTTCTTTTATTAATGAATATTTATTGTATGTTTGCCTTAGAATCCTCTTCAATCACGCAGTGCAGAAAATAGACATGTTGTCATTGAAAAGTATTTGCCATATTTTTTCATATATGCTCACTACATTTCTTAGTGTAGAGAGGGACCATGGCCACTACATTATTGAATACTGTTGTATTATTAAAACTTTTCTTAAGTCACCAAAAACCTTGTTTTTGTATTTTGTTGTGCAACATAAAACTAATATTTGCAGAAAGTATACACTTCTAAAAATTTTGAAAAATGTTTTTCTGAAAAGTTTTAAAGGCACAGCCATTTAAATTAATTCCTATGATGTTCCCTATTGTTTAAAAATAAACCTTAAATTTGCATTTATTTTAATTGTATTAGGGTTTATATCTTTTGCAAAAAGAAAGTAGGATATGTCACATTTCTATAGTTTACCAATTCAGTTATAATCTTTCCAATGGTTAGTATCGATTCGTAATGTCACGACTGCCTGGCGAAACGGATAATATCCTTTATTTGAAGCAGAACCTTGTAAGGTGTAATAAATAAGATGTAGTTTTCATTTTAATTGTTTATACTAGCAAAATGTCTATAAAAATTGTTTTGAGAAAATATCACCTGCCATTTGAAAGTGAAGTTCATTACCCAAGTGGAATAAGTGCAACGTATATTTCTAAACGACTTTGTATACAACAAGGATTTCACACCATAGCAACCTACTTTCGGGAACTTTATATATATATTAGGGGGTTTGCCTATAGGGTCGCTACGCTTTTCGTTTTGCTCGCTACGTTTTTTGTGCGGGTCCTTCGGCCCCTAATAAGTCTTACTCATAAAAAGGCTTTATAAGGCTTAAAAGGGAATATTTTACTCCTAAAAGGCACCTAATAAGGCTTACTCGTAAAAAATATTTGTTATTGCAATGTGGTCCTGTTTGCTGCACGCTTGTTTTCAAGTCGAATCTCTGGCATCTTTTCTGCCCTGTCTGCTTCACACTTGTTTTTAAGTCGAATCTGTGACATTTTGTCTCTCCTAAGTGACATGCATTTTTTAGGCAATCGTTGCTCTGATATATTTTCTGAACGGTTGGCAGCACGTTTGTGTTCCAATTTATCTTCTTCAAGTCCTACTGTTTCAAAGTGTTTATTTAGCTGAAGTCCTTTAGTTTCCACTCCATGTATTGTTGAAACTTCCTCTTTACCTTGCCTTTCTCTTCGTTCCCTCTGTACTTGAGCACGTCGTCTTCTTTCTTTATCACCAGTTATACTAAGCTATCTTTTAGGCATTTTTTCAATGCATGTCTTATAGTAGCAAAATTAAAAAATCAATGCTGTAGTAAAAGCGGTTAAAATAATATAATATAAACTAAAAGAAAGAAATACTGAATATAATATAAACTGAATATAATGTATTACAAAAGGAATATAATATAAACTGAATTTGATTTTAGTTTCTTTTAAATTATTTTTACATCTTTCCTCTGTTAGGGCTAATAGCGAGATACATAGGGGTGATTCTCCGGCAATGTAAGAGCTTCCATCCATTTATTATTGTCACCCTTATGCGAAGGGCTTTACATCACTGCTGAATTATCAGCTTTAAAATTCAATTAAAAATCGAAATTTTAAGATAGAGAATTGAAATGAGATTTATATGAATAAGAAAGCTTTCAGATTCCAGATGATGTAAATATTTTTCTTTATAAGATAAAAACTCGAGGAGCATCGATATTACAGCCACATATGGGACGATATTTCTTGAAAAACTGTGTTTCATTTTTTGATGAAAATATTAGTCTGTTTTAAAATATTTTTTAAATAAATGAGGTCTAGTTTGAAAGAAAAATGTCTGTAGTCTTAGATTGTAAAATGATCAAAATTCTACGATCCTTTTTGGCGAGTTATCGTAATCTGAAGATGAAAAAGTCAATATTTTCCCACAAACCATAAAATAAAAAATTAAATTAAAGTCGATAACGAAGATAAAGTCTTAACGAAGATGAGGCATATCTTACTTTGGTGCCCCCATTTTTCTGCATCCCTTGGTATCTCTCTCGACACCATACCCCCAGTGGTTTCGGAGGAGATAGCGTAACAAGCTTTTAACAGCGGCGGCAGCGGGAGTTACTTTTTTTTAGAATATATATATATATATATATATATATATATATATATATATATATATATATATATATATATATATATATATATATATATATATATATATATATATATATATATATATATATATATATATATATATATATAATTAATCATTTTAATCCCTTGTCTGAAATGCGAACGGAGTTGAAAAATGTTTTAATGGGATGTTTCAAGGAAATGATATTCCTTTAAAGCCTACAATAACTATTCTGAAACACGATTCTGTTCTCTGCCATTAAACACATTCGTAACAGATATAAATTTATTCCTCTGGCAAGAGTCTGTATTTGTTCTCGATATCATTTCCACTTGAAGCGTGAGACGGGTTTAAATGTAGTGGATAGGTGGACATTTGGAAATATGGATGGAAGGGATTACAGCAGGCATTGAAGTCTATTTACTTGTTTGCCGAACTTTATTGCTTTACGCTAAATCAAACATCGGATGTGTTGCCTCCTTGAAAAGGTTTTTACTTTATTAAAGGACGATTGTAGTTAAAGAGTTAAATATAACGATCCATTTTTTTATATGGCCTGTTCATGAATAGAATTATAATGCAGGGATATTTAGAACTCAATAGAATTTGTATAATTCAGATTTATTAACCAAGACGTATGAATTGTATAGATTTATTTTATTTCACTTTAAATAAGTCAATAAAATATTGATAAGGATAGTACGATGTCCTTTTGAAGTTTCTGTGGCAAGAAGACATTATATTCGACGCTGTAAAGTCCCATTTTAAGACATTTCAGACGCTTATTTCGTTTGTTGTTGTTGCTTCTAATGCAACTGGCAGAAAGTATTCCAGACCAAGTTCATACTGGCAAGTTAGCTGAGGGTTGCAGCTCCGGTTTATAATGGCACCATAAGGGTTGGAGTCCGATTTAGCCAGGTGCCACTTCAATTTTGACCGAGAATCCACAGAGGTGACAAATGGGGGAATCGTACCCTTTTCCACCCTCTGTGACCTCATAGAGGGACTTTCCGGTCTACGGATTTAACGTGCCCATATCCAACCTAGATACGGAGGTACTTAACGGCGCGTGTCGGGATTCGATCTGATCACCTTCAGCATCGAAAGACGACGAGCTATTACTAGGCTACCTAAGGCCTTATTTTATTTGTAATTTACAGAAAGGAACTTTAATTAAGTTCGTCTTTTTTTTCATTATCGTGGAAATAAGTTGACCTCATAAAATTATTTTATTCCCACTTTTACAAAGAAGGGAATTGTAAAACATGTTCATATAATATGGCCTATTACAGTGTGAATAAAAAGAAAATGTTTTGGTCACTGCAGAATTGCTTGTAGCACCCACTATCATTCTACGCTCAAATGGGACAATTTACTTATGTGGATGTATAGGACTACGAGTCGAGGAAAAAGAAAGGAAAAGATTCGAACAGTTTTGAAAGATAAGTTATGAATCAAAATTGTTATCATTCAAAGTTTTGTTAGTTGAGCACAAGGAAGGTATTTTTTTTAAATAAGGAGGAATAGGGATTACCTTAACTGTTCTGAACAGGGAACATTATTTTTGTTGTTCTTGTCGTGTCTACGAATATTACAGAAGAAAATGTTTTAACTAGCCTGGATAACAGCAGCTGGCAGATCAGGTGCCTGTGGGCTGTACGACTTCTTGCAGCGACAAAACAAGTTTGAAATGGTCAGCCACAATGGCTGGACAGTCAAAGATATGTTATGGAGAAAGCTGGGTTTCTGAACAATTTCTACAGTTGATAAAGGATCTTGTGCCATCAGGGTGGATTTTCAAACCCTCAAATTGATTTGTTCTTAGTCTAGCTCTTCTCGAAGGAATTGTTCTGGGACAGTTAAAGTCCGAAATTGGTGGTTTCATTAGGGGTTCGTTGGATAATATGCACCTGACCCTTGCGTTAACATCAGCTAGTGTGATGGAGGAAGACGTCTGGGCTGAGTACCGCGCTTCCGTAGCCAGCGAGCATTTCCTTCTTAAAACTTAGAATGAAACAGAAAACATTTTGCGAAATCCTCCATAGAAAATAAGGGATTTTCATACCCTTAAAGTGATTTGTTCTTAGTCTAGCTACTGTAGAAGCAATTATTAAAAATGAATAACGAAGAAAAATGATATATTTAATTAAATTTTCTGAAAACAAACTTGTATTTTAGAACAAAATTCCGTAACGGCGTATATACAACTTGGTATATTTGATATACCATATACGATTTTAGTTATAATTGTGATTAGTTGCAATGATGCTAAACGAATTGCCACTTGTTTCAGAGTCTGTGGATTCGAGTCCCACTTTTGGCATGGATATTTATAGTCGTTTGGAACTGATTTTAATCTATAGGTAGGTTTAACTAACCTTCGTGTAGCAAAACATTACAGTAGCTCTCTCAACCTATTCAACTCAACTCGACACTTATTTTATGATTTTTGTTCTATTTCCTTTCGCAATAATAACACAGATAAATATAACTGCACAGTTCAATTTTTCTATTTCATTAATACAACTTTTATTTACGGTACGCATAGCCAGAAAAAAACTAACTTTCTTTGAAATATACTTCTTTCGTTTATCTCTATGTAGAAATTAATAGTCAAAGCTTAATTTGATATCTCTGCTACAGTAAGTCAGAAAAATGCCGCCTTTTTTGTTTTTATAAAAGAATTGTTAAACGTGTTTCTGACTTCTAAATTTCAATTTTTCATTTAAGTTTACTGCTATTTATAAAAACAATATAGTGTCAAAATAATCTGGAGCTTTAGCAGTCGGTGGCTTTTGATGTGGCATTAAAAACAAAACTCGTCAGTATGTGCTAATATAAGGATTATAATCTCAATCAGAACATAATCTATCACTTCTTTTTTAAAGATTGAAAGCAGGCGGTTTTTTATACCATTAAATCAATATTTCGCTTACACTTGTATTAAGCTTTTTCTTTTATATTTAAAAAAATAATCTGTTCCATTTTTTTGTGTTAGTAAGCTTCGAAGAGTAGAAAAACTTCAGTTTAGTCCATGTTATTCAGTGATTTCTACAACACTAAAAAAGAGGTAGCATCGTAAACATTTTTATCGACGATAATTTTTACCTTGCGTGAAGATTCTGAACAAAAATTTATTAAAAATGTTATAAACTTTTTGAAAGCATCGCAGTTTTTCCATTCTTGTAAGATTTCACAGACGGAGAGTTCGAGTAAAAGAAAATAGCACTTTGGCAACTGTATATTTCTTTATAAACTGTGTTCAGTCTTAATATATATAGCTAATATATTCGCTATAAATTATAGACCGTGACATATTAAATTTGGGAAATTGAGTTTTGGCTAGGATTTAAAGCTTAAAGAGGATTTAAATAGCACCTTTACGGTATTGAAAAGAAATTTTATTCGGTTGATCGTTTTCCTATAACCGATTAAATCTTGCAGAAGATCGATCATCACTGCATTGCGAATAAAACCGACTCGCGTAATAAAGCAGGGTAGAGTAATGAAAAGACGATAGCACTGGCTTTAATTATATACGAGATGTGCGAATTATTATTTTTTTTCATATCATTTGAAAGGTGAATCTTTGGGAAAAAAAGACTCGCAATTAAAAGGCTGTTTACCGGAGTAGTTCACCTAGTTGTATACCAGATTCGATGTTTCGGACTGCTATTTTTAAAACTGGTCCATAATAAACGGTCGTTATATTGACATCCATCCATTCAAAGGGAACATTTTCAGACCATAATTGAACCAATGACGTAAAATCCAAGTGGAATAAGTCCACTGGGGTCAAAATAAATAAATAAATCCGGTGAAAATATAGGTGTCATTGATGTCTAATTGAAAGTTAGAGATATGAGAAAATATCAATTCATTGCTAATAACACATTCTCATATTGTCGAGATTTTCATTTGGTAGAATACCAGCCTTGAACTTTTTGAGGGGGATGGGGGGTGAGTTCGTTTTGCATTTCTTGTTGACGTCCATGTACTTTGAAATGTAGTAGCTTCATAGATTCATTCTTTTGTTTTCCAACTCTAAAGAGTGTTTGTACACAACATTAATCCATTTCATTTTCTAGACTCTGCAAAAGGGCCGTATATTGCCCATCACTTACTTAGAGCAATTCTTTTAAGCTTTAATACGTTTTCCTCTTTTCCCTTAATAGATAATAATGTGAAACCACCGGTTGTTTGGAAGATTCAAAACAATGCTACAAGTATAAATTTCTGATCTAATTATTAGCTATTTCCTTTTCAGTAAAAATGACATTTTAAGAAAGTTTTAATCCAACATCAATTAATTCATCGATTTCGGTTTGTTCAAAATTCCATTTGCAATTAAACTGTGCAATCACTTCTGAAGATATTAGTCTATTTGTTGCAAATCACCTTCATTCTTCTTTCTATAAAGTACCTCAGAGTGTTTCTCAGCATGAAAAATTAGAACCATTCTCTTGTGCTAAATCCTTCTTCTTTCGAAAAAGTACCTCTTAGGTTTTCTCACCATAAAATATTTAGACCAAATCTCATGCTAAATACTTCTTTGTTCCATAAAGTACCTTACAGTATTTTTCATCATAAAATATATGGACCATTTTCTAGAGATAAATCCTTCCTTTTCGATACAGTACCTCACTGTGCTTTTCAGCATGTAATATTTAGATCATTTTCTTGCGCTAAATCCTTCTTTGCTCAATAAAGTCCCTCGGTGTTTCTCAGATTAAAATAGTTGGTCCATTCTCTTTGTACTATATCCTTCTTAGATCTAAAAATACCTCATAGTGTTTTGAAGCATAAAATATATAGACCATTCTCTTGTGCTAAATCCTTCTTCATTCTATAAAGTCCCACGGTGTTTCTCAGGATGAAACATTTGGTCCATTGTCTTTGTACTATATCCTTCTTAGTTCTAAAAAGTACATCATAGTGTTTTGAAGCATAAACAATTTAGAACATTCCCTTGTGCTAAATCCTCCTTCGTTCTATAAAGTCTCACAGTGTTTCTCAGAATGAAACATTTGTTACATTCTCTTTGTACTGTGTCCTTCTTAGTTCTAAAATGTACCTCATAGTGTTTTGAAGCATAAAATATTTAGACCATTCTCTCGTGCTAAATCCTTCTTCGTTCTATAAAGCCCCACAGTGTTTCTCAGAATGAAACATTTGGTCCATTCTCATTGCACTATATCCTTCTTAGTTCTAAAATGTACCTCATACTGCTTTGAAGCATAAAACATTTAGACCATTCCCTTGTATTAAATCCTTCTTCGTTCTCTTAAGTACCTCACAGTGTCTCTCAGCCCAACATATTTCGACTATTTTCTTTTCCCAAATATTTTACGCTGCGCGTTTTCAAGCACAAGGCACAAAGTCACTCCTCATTCACTATCTTACAGAAATTTTGCCCCGAATTCAGAGCTACTGTTATGGGTAAGCACATGCTGGTACATAAATCAATAAATTCATGAGACTATCTATTACTGAGAATGTCATTCCTATACAGTACTGATCACATACCAGTCAAAATTATTAAAATGCGCTTGGAAAAATCAATGGGGTAAATACGAAAGTTTACCTTTCGGAAAACTGGGGTCCTTTACACCGTTAATTAAATTATAAGGCTCAAGACTAAACGGGTGACACATTTCGACCAAAGTTAGAAACGAGGAGTATTAAAAGCAGATCATTTGGAAACTTTTCTAATAAAATATATCTGCAAATATTGAAATGCCTCATTTTTAAAAAATATAACATTCAGGTGTCTCGAAATTCTGTCATCGGAAGCTTAATGTTCATAAAGTTTACGACTTTAAAAATTGTTTAAGGAATTAATTGCTAAGGCTAATTTGTGTACTTAAGTCGATACTGATTTATGCTCCGAGGTTCTAAACTGGATTAATTATAAATATTTATTTCTTTTGACTCATCATATATATATATATATATATATATATATATATATATATAATAAGTATACCTAATATGAGACCTTGCCTAATATGAGAACCGGCTTACAGTACGTATAAAATGCTGCCGCCTGGCGATTGGAGCGTAAAACAGTAGTCTATTGCATCATTCGTAATTGGTGAGTCAGTCGAGTGTTTTCAAGCGCACACAAACGTACAGTATTTTTTTCCTGAATGTGTGCTCGTCGACTTTTTTGCATCACCATTTTCATTGGCCTTTAAGGTGATGACCATTTTCACCTTTAAGGTGAGACTCTTATAAAAACTATTAGTATTGGATAGGTAGCTATAAATGTGGAGTGTAAACACGCCTGTTTGTTTTTAAGCTAATGTCAATCCTAACCTAAAAATTTCGTTGACGAGTTCAACAACATGGTCGTGCCCAATATGAGACCCCAAATCATGCCTAATATGAGATAGGGTCTCATATTAGGAATTTTAGTTTTTCACTGTCACACCCTTGTTTTCCCTGAAGCTGCAGATGCTTTGACGCCCAGGCGAAATTCACAACCATGTAGCAGTAGTGACTATGTGTAAGGTATTGATAAAACAAGTTCAAACCAGTTCTTAGTGACTCCTAAAGAAATAAATCCCTTGACTACGTTACCTGAGAAAAACACCTCCAAACCATGTGGGGCTCGTAAAGCCGATATTGTCACATCATCGCCTTATAAAAATAAATTGATTGACAGCATTAATAAAAGAACTGCAGCATATTCGAAAAAAAACATTGTTTCCTACAAGAAAAAAAAAAGAGTAGACCTAAAAGATAAGAAATCAAATGATAAAAAAGAGAAAGGAGATTAAGATAAAAAAGAAAAGGATAAGGAAACAATAAAGGCAAAAGAAAAGGCAAAGGGGTCCATACAGGAAGGGGAAAATTAAGGATGGATGAAAATGCGATACTAGTTAAAAACTAGAGGACGAATAAACCTAATTATAGCTATGATCTCAGCTCATTTGAAAATGATGGAAAACTTTATCTCCGTGATAGCAGTGTTGATAGCATTGATGAAAATGACGCTGAATGTCTTTTTTGCGGTTGTTTATTTCCAGAAGGCAAACGGGGAGAGCAGTGGAGTCAATGTAGAAAGGGTTTCTGGTGTGCCCATGAAGATTGTAGAATTGGCGAACTTTTTATTTGTAAACAATGCGAAAAGTTTGAATCTAAAAACAATAATTAAAAGATAAAAATAGCTTTTTATAAAAAATGTTTTTAAATTTTCTGTTGAATCATATACACTTGACAATTCTATGTATTTATAAATAATTAAAAAAAAATGTTTTTTGATGAATTATCCCATCGATTTGAAAGAAAATGAAGTTAATTAGAAGTTAACTTGCGTTTAACATTCCCGTCATTTTCGTTCCCGTCCAAGACGATAGTGCTGCACCATTCTACAAAATAAAATTAACTGAAAATAACTGAAAATCAATTTAATTCTGCTTAAAGACGGCTAAAAATATTAAAATAATGCATTGTCATCGTGTTCTGAGCTATTCTAAAAAATTTCAAATGTCTAGCTAGTCGGGAAGTTAGCTAAAAATCCATTGCAAGATTTGGACTGGACAAACACACAAACACACAAACAAGAAAGTGAGTTAATAAAAAAATGCAAAAAAGTAAACAAAACCTGTAGTGTAAACCAACTAATTTGCTTAAAATGTCACTTTTCTTTTTCCCCTATAAGTGTATATAGGTAACTGTTATCTAATTAATGTGTACAGTTTTGTTTTTACGAACTTTTCAGTAATTCTAATTCATATTTAGAGTTGTAGAATGGGGGTCTCATATTAGGACTACTTTTATCAGACTCCAAAAATGGAACATTTGTATTTATAATTTAATATAAGAAAACTGTAAGGTTATTTTCAATTTTCTGTCATTCTTATATGTAGTAAAATGTATGTATTAAAAGTATATCAAGTTGGTGCTATAATACCTCACCTACTTTCCTAGTTATATATGAAAATAAAAAGGGGTCTCATATTCGGCATACTTACTATATATATATATATTTATATATATATATATATATATATATATATATATATATATATATATATATATATATATATATATATATATATATATATTCATAACATTTGTTTTCTTCTATGACTCCTACAACAGTTCCTTTTATATATATATATATATATATATATATGTGTGTGTGTGTGTGTGTGTGTGTGTGTGTATATAGGAAAACTTTTTTAAAAAATTTTGCATTTAATGGCTTGTAAGAAATAATTTTTTTTTATTCCAGAGAGAAAATACAATTGTGTATTCTCTTGCTTTTTTCAAGCGTGAAAACTTCTTCTTTAATGGCAGTTGTTTCATTTTGTTGGCACTGCTTACGCTAAAATGGACATAATTTCAGAATAAATTGTAATTATGCGAATATCTAATACTTATTTTATGAATTTAGGTACTACCGAAACTTAAAAGTGGATTATATGCAGTATACGGCAATATAAATATGAAACTATGCACGATATTATCTTTTAATTTGCAGTAAAAATAGAGGTTTTTTTTAAATTTCCTTTGCTTTTGACGTTAACATACATTGCGGAAACATATGTAAGTGAAAAAAAATTAATTAAATTAAATTAAAATAGTATTTACAAAAGCTTCTTTAAAAATTTAATTGCAAAATGTCATTGTATAGTTTTTTATGGACAATTTTGCAAAAAGTTTTCTTTTTCATGATAAGTTTTAAGGAGACAAGGGACTTCTCAGCCTCGTTTTTTTTAAAATTCTTCAATATTTTACTCTATATATAAAGCGAAGATAATTAATATTGTCTTTGATTTATCGAAGATGAATTAGAATTCCCAAAAATGTATTTTGTGGAAGAATAAGACATGTTTTTCAAAAAATTCGTCGAAAATTCTCTATGAGTATTCATTTTCTTCCGATTTCTTCGAAATTTCTCAGGATTGTACATTGAAGTGTTTGTCACAAAACTTTGCATAATTCGTTAACCTCACAAATCTTTTTCAAATTTATAGACCATGAAATAAAGTAAAAAACATGCAAAAACATAAAAGAATAACAGTAAGCTAAAAAAAACAAAATTATGGCTTTAGATTCCCACAAAATATTCAGTGAACAATCATGTTTATATGGTTAACTTATATTAAAAGATTTAAGGTTTTCAAATGATATGGAATACGCCTGGACCATTTTGAAAAATGCTACCTTTTATGGATTTTTTTTTTGAAAAGCAGACATTAATCTGCCAAAAAAATCCTCATTTTGAATTCGAAGTGTCTTTCAATGTAGTCTTAGGGAAAATTAATTATTCTCATTCTGTTTAAAGAGTGAAAAATTGAAAAGTAAAACATTCGAGGATGAAGGTCCTTTGGCCCTGTAAGAAGAAAATGTTCGCTGGCTTAGAAAGCGCGGATCTAGGCCCAGACCTCTTCCTCCATCACACTAGCAAGTTAAAGCAGTGGCCAGGTGCAGATTATTCAACCAGACCCTAAAGAAACCCCCCACTTCGGACATTAACTGTCCCAGAACAATTGCTTCTGCAATAGCTAGACTAAGAACTAATCACTTCGAGGATATGAAAATCCACTTTGACAACATAAAATCCTATATCAACTGTAGAAAGTGTCCAGAAACTCAGCTTTCTCCATAACATATCTTTAACTGTCCAATCATTGTGGCTGCCCTTTTAAAGCTTATTTTGTCACCGTAAGAACTCCTCTACGGACCACAGGCACCTGATCTGGCAGTTGCTGTCATCCAGGCTTTTGGTCCTTTTTAAGAGTTTTCTTCTACACTATTCGTAGACACGACACTACAACAAGATCCGGCAGTTGCTATTATGCAGGCTTTTGGTCCTATTTAAGAATTTTTCTTCTGGACTATTCGTAGACATGACTACAATAAGATCTGGCAGTTTCTATTATCCAGGCTTTTGATCCTATTTAAGAATTTTTCTTCTGGACTATTCGGAGACACGACTACAATAAGATTTGTTAGTTGCTGTTATCCAGGTTTTTGGTCCTATTTAAGAATTTTTATTCTGCACTATTCGTAGACATGGCTACAACAAGATATGGCAGTTGCTGTTATCAAAGTTTTTGGTCCTTTTTAAGAGCTTTTCCTCTGAACTATTCGTAGACACGATAACAACAACAGCAACAACAACAGAAGAACATGTACTTTCAATGTCTGCTAATGTCACAGTGCAGTATTTTTGTGGTAAATGGAATCACTTCCGTGGTTAAGATATTCCTCGTAGAAAAAACATTGTTCGTCTGCTTCAGTTTCAAAAATCCCGAATTTAGCCGTAACAAACCTAGTTTGACTCCAGAATATCTAGCGGCTATTGACACGATAACTACCAATCATGAAAGGACGGGGGTATACTTAGTTACCCTAGTTAAGATAACTCTCTTTTTAGGCGTTTCTTATGATGTCTATTTACGCGTTTGATACAGAAAATTTATCAAAAAATGGAAAAAATTATTTATGTGTGTGTGTGTGTGTGTGTGTATCCCCTTAATGGTCGTTCTTACGAAGGGTGTCTAAAGGGGGAATCGAAAAAATAGGCCCCGTGAGCTAAAGGTAAATGTCCTGTAAAAAATTAACTACCTCTAAAAATTGCCCAGTAAAAATTTATTTAATCTCCTGTAACACAAATTACTAAACAAAATAATATAATATACATATTCCTCTGATACACGACCTACTGTTAGTTCCGCATCATTAATATTTATAAAACCTGCATACTACTAGATAAACTGTAAGCATAAAATGTGTGACTCACTGCGCATACTTTTCATAAATGCGTGAACTGAAGAATATTAGAAAATAATATAAAAATAAATGGATGTACACTTTTTATAAATGAAAGCGTAAACCCATTCGGCAAGAAATACAATGTTAATATTGACATTTTATTCATATCTTATTTTTTATTGTTTAAGAGTTGCTAGATTCATTAAATGCTGAGATTTAGATAAAATGTGCAAATCCGAAAAAAAAAACTAAACGCAAAAAACTAAACGCAAGTATTTCTAAACGCAATAAAAATGCCGAGTTAAAAAATATATTTGCTTCCCTAATGTAGAAGAAACAAATTAAACGTGTCATTGATGAAATATTAATACAGTTTTTCTCTTTTTATTTTTTTTTTGGGGGGGGACATTTTTTTTTATTTATTAAAGTCCTAATATATACACCCTTAGGGAAATCATTAGATGTATGGAAAATGCGTTTAATTTCAATTAAATATGGTAATTTATTTCATTGTTTTTGGAAATATAATTCAAAAGCAATTAAATACATAAAATCCTTAGGTGTACGAGTAATTATCAAATGGAAATAAAATGTAATACTTATCAGATATTGTATTTTTTTTTTATTTTCAAACAACCCCTTGACAATCGCATAATTTTTAAGAAAACAGTAAAAAAAGTCTATTTTTTTCGGAGGATTCCATTTATTTCTTGATCTGTCACATCTAGTTTAAAAAACCCCATACTGATTTACATTACAAATAGTCTGCAAAATACTTACTTACAAATAGCAGCTATCTGGTATGGAAAATTAGAAATAAAATTTTTTCAGGGTAAATGAAATGGATTGTTTTTGATATTTTTGGTGCGTTACTTTTGAACACTCCAGCCCGGAAATATCAAGGGCAAGAGAAAGAGAGGGCACCTCGTAATTTTGACGGGAGCGTGAAGGGGTTAAAAGCTCACATTCTTATAAATTAAATTCTGCCTCTATAAAGCTTTCAATAAATCTTTCAAAAATTCCGGACCTTTCCCCATTTGCCTCGGATGGTCTACCGACCTTAATGTTGTACTTTACTATCGACAAAGAAGTTGAACGCCAGATATTAATTGTATTTTATTCAAACGTGACATCATTTATCGCAGTCATCCTTGTGTTAGTTGGAAGCTTCAGCTCCATTGACACGTCAGTACATGTCTCTGATGTTTCCCCCAATCTCATGTGAGGACCTCTTATCGTAATGCTAGCTTCTAATGATAAGTATGCTCTACTCCAGTACACAAAGGAGAGTGATGTTAAATAATCTTTAATTGACTTTGAGTTGCAGAAGAACTGTAATGATGGAAATTAATATATATTTCATTACGATCCAATAGGACTGGAATCCTGCAGTACGCAACTCAGATTGCGAGCTTCCAACGACAAGTATGAACTGCTCCCGTGTTCAAACGAGAAAGATTTAAAATAATTTTTTTAGATATCCAAAACCTTTCAAACGGCATTTTCGGTCAAAATATCGATATTTTTTTGCAATAACATTAAAGCATAATCTTTCATCTTTCTAATTTTATTTCAATTTATAAACCTGGTGGATTTGAGTACAAAAATAGTTATTTTTAATTATTATATATTTATTATATTTTATTTATTAGCATTTTCTCAAAATTAATTTTTTCCATCTTCTCTGTTGACGCAAAACTTTTTATAACAAAAAATTACTCCTAAATGCCTTAAAATTTTGCATACTTTATCTATAAATGTTTATAAATGGAATAGATTTCGGATAAATTATTTTGTTTTGTTTCCTTAGGTATAAATTGCAAATGAAAACTATTTATCTGTACATCAGTACTTTAACTTCTACAGATTCTGAGATAAACAGGGTATAACCCTCAGAATAGAATATTCCCCAGAGAAAGTTATTATCGTTATTCTCCAATTTTTCTAGTCCCCCTCCCCCTGAAAAAATTTTCTAATGTAGCAGCTAATTTTTTATACATTTTTTTCGAAGTTTTAACTAACATGCGGTTATAAAAAAATAGATAAAGACAAAATTTAAAAAAAATTCAAAATCACCTTAGGTGGGCGGATATATTAATTGAGTTCTTGTGTTTGATAAAAACTGTAGTACTGAACTACAGTGATATGATTCCCAGCTTTCAGCGAACGTTTGAACGATCGTTATCCTTGAACTGCAAAATTGACCGTAGACAAAGAGTAAAAGAAGCTTGCATTTTTTTTTCATTGTAAAAAATATCTCTTCAGGGTATGAAAATCAAGTGAGTAGCTGAATGCCAAAACCAGTTATATCCACAAAAATCTTAAACTGAGATTTTAGTTGCTATGAATAGTACTTCTATTCATCTGCTACATGTTCAAGTTGAGAAACAGTTAAAAAATAAGCTCAATCCCACTGAAAATGAATGAAAAATAATGATGGAAGATGCAAGACCAATTATATACCAAAAGGCCAGAGTTAAAAAATCAGTTCTATACTTTGACAGTTCCAAAATAAGTTACAACCCACAATTAATAATGACTGCCTTCTAAATGCAGTAGCAAAACCAGTTTAATGCCTCACTAACCTATTATATGTACTTTAGTTTCAGTAGTGGAGTGTTTAATATAGTAATATTAGTTTTAGCTTAAAGTAAATATACAGAAATTTAATAACGTTGGGTTGTCTACCATGATCATTGAATTATATTTTTAGTTACAAAATAGAAGTCAGTTTCTCCATATATTTATTAGATTGTTACTGTATAGTTTGTAACCTACTACATGCTTTTCTTATTATTCCTTTCAGTTTGCGTTAATTTTCTACTTTAATATGGACCAAGATTTGAGCAACCCAAGCTCAAATAATACTGTACTGTAAACAATGACTTAGATAATAACTTGGAAATGATTATTGAAACTCCAGTTAGAAGGTTCCAAATGATAGACAGTTCATTTCCAAAAGCAGTTATATCTAATCTACAGGTGCAAAACAAGTTATGTGAATTTTATTTATTAAAATATAATTTCCTATGCTTTCCCTAAATCATACAGGTTATTACTAGGTGTTCGGAATTCCGCTGCAAGTACGTGTTCACTTCAGGTGGAAAGCCGGTGGAATGCCAGGGCTGATGATGACGTAAGAAGAAGAAAAATTTTCATCCGTTCAATCGCGGACATTCGGCGAACTATACTCATCCTTATTCAGTTCAGATTATTCTGTAATAGTCTTACAAATTCTTGTTGTTATTCTTTATCTATACGTTCATTTGATATAAGCCTATTAAATACGATAGCAAATATTATGTCACTTTTTATTGCTCTCATGTCTCTGAAATTCAGGAAGTTGGGGTAAGTACTTCAAAATTATATATTCCAAATTCGATTTACGCAATTATTCTTATTTAGTTAAATGGACATCCACTAAAATAAATCTCCATGAATTTAATACGTTTTTTGGCATCAAAACCATACAATGATTTATTGTCGCAACATAACTAGCATTCTTGTTAAATAAATCAAAATGGTTTGAGATGGATACAGCGGTTTTGGTATTGCGCTACTCAAGTACATACGGGTCTCTGGTGGAAGAGTATATTCAAATTAACTGATATCTCTCCCCTATATTACAGCAAAATTTCCATTAAAAAACTTGAAGCACTATAATGGCATATATACTTTATCAAGTAGGCTTCAGTACGCCAACTTTTAGTAACGTATCAAGCAGGTACTCACGTATGTGATCATAGGCATATCCCATGCTGCAGCCACAAGCGCTTCAGAGACGCAGCTGTGGTCGGGTCCGATGAAGGCCACGACACCTTCCTCTTTCATCTGGGTCATCTTTTTTATGGTGATGGCTGTGTTAGGCTTCCCGGTGTCGTAGGCGATGAAGCGCAAGTTGTGATGGGGTAAAAGCTCGGGGTCGTTATTCACCATGTCCACTGCCAGGGGAATGGCACCCGCTATTAAGTTGCCGACTTCCTGTGGAACAGAAACATCAGAGATGGAATTTAAACTGAAACGGATCAGTGCAATAACAGATAGGAAATAGGTAAAGAAAATGTGCTTCATTAAATAAATAAAAATATCTACGGATGAATTAAATAACAGAGTCTAGGAAAGTAGCTGAAAATATTTCGGGAAACTAAAAGGAAATAATGTTTCATTTAAGTCGAAATATATTGGTGAAATTTTAATTATTTCAAAGTGGTTGAAATTTTCACTCACGTATGTGACCATAGGCATATAAACTGAAATGGATCAGTGCAATAACAGATAAGAAATAGGTAAAGAGAATGTGTTTCGTTAAATAAATAAAAATTCTATAGATAAATTAAATAACAGAGTCTAAGAAAGCAGCTTAAAATATTTCGTGAGACTGGAAGGAAATAAGGTTTCATTTAAGTAGAATTATATTGGTGAAATTTTAATTATTTTAAAGTGGTTGAACTTTTAAAATTAAGTGAGATTGGGTCCCCCGGTATTGTCTTTCCCTATTGAGTTTCATCGTGGAGTACAAAGGAAATTATAATTCATTTAAACGTAAAACACTATTCTACAGATAAATTTAACAGCACAAAAATTAAAATTAATTTAAAGTACTTGAAAAGGCTTAGAGAAATGCCGTACTTCAATTAATAGAAATGGAACTCTGCAGATAAAGTAAACAAAAGGCATATATATATATATATATGTGTGTGTGTGTGTGTGTGTGTTAGTTAATACATCTATATGTATACTGAGTGAGATATATTAAATAACCTTAACTGTCTTAATTAAGGAGAGGCATTTAGTGATTACTGAAGTAATTCCATCAAGAAATTTTAAATATTTTAAGAGAAATAACTTACTTTGAAGGAACTGAGAAAGCCAATGGTGATGTTAGGTTTCGAAGGATTCACGACGGGCCTGCGGAAGCTCGAGCTGAACCTCCGCAGGTTGACCACTGTCCGGTGGGGCGGGAGCTCGCTCCCTGTCATCGAGCTTCCGAACAAAAGGCTGGTCAGCAGGATCGCTGCGGCTATGCAGTACATGAGTCGTCCAGTGTTGCTCGGCGAGCATAGTAGTGGCCTGTTGCAAGAGTCGTTCGGCGAAGGTTGCCAAAGTGCTCTCTCATTCTATGCTGACGGGTCATTTAATTGCCGCAGCTGACGACATGGTGGTGAGAAACGGGCCCTTGTATTCAAAGCGTCCTAATTTACGGCTCTGATTATGTGTTTCGGAATGAATTAATTCCAGGATTTCCAGGAGAAGCAGAAATTCACCGTAACCTGAAAGTGAAGGAAAGGAGAATGCGTTATGAGGCTTATATAATAGGTTTATCATCTATTCTAATAAAAATAAAATCTCATATTCTCAAAACTTATTCTCAAAACTCAGGAGATTTTGAGAATAAATTAGCTTTTTTTTTACTCTGAGCATAAAGAATACAAATGGTTTTTAATTTCTAGATATTCTTTTGTTGTTATTGCTTTGGTGACGCCGCGAAAATGCATAAATTACCCTTGCATAATGTAATCGTTAAAATACGATTGAAAACTGCAATAAAAAGGCTGCAACAAGTTTTGATAAAACGCATCAACTCGGGGTAAAATAAGATTCCTAATTCATTTTAACTTTCATGAAAATCAGTATTTCTATTTCCGATGTCTATCACTTTATTTTGACCGTCGGTTTTAAATCCTTATAGTATAATAAAACTTTATTAAACGGAATATCCAGTTGTGTTTGATTCACGTAGTTCGATAAAATATATTAAAAACAATATATTTCCGACACTATATAACAATATATTTCATTAAGGGCCTGGCGGTAGCGAGTCGGCTTTCGGTGCAGGGGGTGCACGGATCGAATCTTGAAAAGCGTCGTTAAATACTTCCGTGTCTAGGCCGGATATGGGCACGTTAAATCCGTAGACCGGAAAGGTCCCTCATTAAGCCAGAGAGGGTGGGAGAAGGTACGATACCCCCAGTTGCCACCCTTTGGGGGGTGCTAGGTCAGAATTGCAGTGGCACCTGGCTAGATCATACTCCGATCCTTGTGGTGCCATTATAATTTGGAGTTGCACCTCTCAGTCGGCTAGGTACATGTACATGGTCTGGAAGATTTCGGACAGGGGACATTGGAAACAACAAAACAACAACGATATATTTCATTAAAAAAGCCATTAATAAAATATATATTTCATTGGATAGATTCTAGGATCGTTCTGAGGACTTTCTTTATGTTGTCATCGTAATTACACCAGAAATACTTTAATAACTTGAATGAGACATTTTAACAATTTTTGTTATACAGTCTTCTTTTTCAAATGGAAACCGAAAACTTAATTTACCTAATTTCTAACACCGTTTCCTATATTATTTTGTATCTCTCATGACAACAAAATATTGAAGAAACAAAAAATTCTAATGAAACTCTATTAAAGGAATTACACGGTTGTGTTTGATCCAAAATAATAGCAGAAAGTTTTTTTTATTTATTGCAGACGAATCTATTTGCTAATTCAATTTTAAAAGAGACGTCTGTGGGATTAATTTCGGCGTTCAATATTTACTGAATTGAAAGAAAAAATGCCATGAAAACTGAGTTTACAAAGTGTACTTGAAAGGAAAATATATCTTAATGTTTTAATATAACACATTTTTAAATGTTGGCATCACTTTTGAAAAATGTAAGTACTCGATTGCGTTCGGGAGATTCTGTGTAAAATATAAAACGTACTTTAAAATCTTCCATTATCACCCATTTAATTTGAATAGTTAGACTGTCTGTTAACTAAAACTAATACTTAATAAATAACAGTTAAAAGTTGGTCTTCTAAATCTGTGCTTCATAATTAAATAGAATATCTTTTAAGATTTATTTAAAAGTATTGGAAATATCACACACGCAAAACAAAATGCTGAAACCTTAAATGAATTTTGTTGGGTTAAAAGCGAAATATGATTGTGAAAATTAAGATAGTGGAGAGGATTTTAGCGTGATATTTAATAACTTATGCTCGAACATCGATGCTGAGGCGCCAGAAGTTACGTTAAGTAGTTTTAAGTGTAGATTTAAGTATTTTTATTCTACCCGAGTACACTCAATTAATCTGTGGTTTAGTTATCATACGTTATATATTTTTGCCTTTACTTATCTAAATACGAATGTTTAAATGCATGAATGATTGAAATGGTTAAAGCTACTGTGCACTAACCGTATTGGATTCACTCACTACATTGTCAACCTATGGAGAAAATTTGTCTACTATTTACAGCTACATAAATGCTGATAATCCAATAAAAATGATATTTTCAGATAGCCGGAACTTTTCTGCACTTTGAAACAGGATTCATTTTATAAATTTCGTCCACCAAAGGAATTTAAGAGCGTTTAAACCACACTAAACCAATTTTTCCCCCAAAATGTTAATTTTAAAATATTATTTGCCTTTTTTAAATGAAAAATGCCCCAATGTGTAAAATTTCTTTCTCTATTACGGAGTACAATTTTTATAAATAAAATCTGTTGATTCAAGTCGGCAATTCTTGGACAATTTTTCTCCATAGGTTAATATTGGAGCGAGCGAATCGAATAGGATCAGTATACAGCAGCCTTAAATGCATGAAAGTATTCCTGTACCAAACTCGCACATAAAAGAAATGAAAGACAGAAATGCTTGAAAACCTGAATCTTATGAAAGTACTGAAATTCCATACACACACACACAAAATATTGAAACCATACACCCAAATAAATCTTGTTTAGATAAAAAGTAGATAAAGTATAAGTAAATTAAGACAGTGGAAAGAATCTTAACGTTTCATTTAATTATTTATGGCCATACATCTATATTAAGATGCCGGAAGTTACAGTTAAGTAATTTGTAGTGTAGGTTTTAGTAGTATTTTTTTTTTCTACCTGAATACACTCAATAAATTTCTGGATTAGCTATCATACTTTATTTTAGTCACTACCTATCGCAAGACAAATCATTAAATGCCTTTAAACGTATACTTTGTGAGACAAAAAGACGGGATTAGATATGTCACGTACGCAATGAAATATTATCTGAATCCACCATGTCTCAAAATATCTGCAATTTTGAATACGCATAAATCTAATTCTGTTGATTAATGTAAACAAGAAAAGTTTATGCTTATGCATTAATTTCTGGAATAAACATTTTCTCACATCTGGAAAGATTCCCATATATCACTGTTATGTTAATGACACAATAACTCAATATACTGCTCAGACCCTACTTAACTTCTCTTTGTATAAATCATTAGTATTTGATAACTAAGTATTGTGATGTATCTAGGATACATAATTCAAATTAATACAGACGCAAAATCTGAAGCTGAGCTCATTAATTACAACTCCCGGGCATGCAAATTCGATACGTATCGCAGCAAAATTTGTTACTTAGTACATGACGGAAATTTAGCTTGGAGCATCTTCATATATATAGAGATATTTTCATTGATTTTAGTTCTTTTCCTTGAAGTATGTTAGTTTACAGGTTCTAATGATGATTGTTTTGAGTAATCCTGTAAGGACTAAGATAGCAGAAAATTTTGGGAGCGTCAGTGACTAAAAATGGATAGTTCTTAGGTTTTTAAGAGTTACAATATCAAATTAAATGGTGTAAATTAAAAAAAAATTAGGTAGTCTCGTCTAACGAAACTTCCCGGGTTATTAACGTAAGATTACTTATCGTTGCTTACCTCTTTTGTATGTATATATGTATTTATATATATATACTAGCTGAAAACCCGCGCTTCGCTACGGAGTACATTCAAATTAAATACAACGGTCAACGTATGCAATTTATGCCAAAAAATAAATATATATACTTATAATAAATGCGACGATCAATGTATACAATTGATGTAGAAAAAAATATATATATTTATAAAAAAATCGTAAGGGATATGCATTTTGTTTGGATAATATCCAATCGTCTGCTGCATTAGAAAGAGAAAAAAATATTTTTTTTGTCTATTTAGTTGTTAAGCACGTGACGATAAATTTATTGAAAGTACCAGAAAAAAAAATCACGTGATCAGCATTTAATAAATTAAATTCTAAAAATTAATCTTTAAAAATTCACCAAAAATCAGAAAATGGAGGTAAAAATTCGAAAAAAATTTCATTTTGAAGGAATTTTTATGATCTATCTCGTGATATAAATTTTATAACCGTCAATGTATTATTTTAAATGCAAACGTAAAAAAAGTTTAAAAAACAGCTTAAAAATTTAATTTAAAAAATCTAAGAAGAATTTTTGAAAAATCTTTGTTAGTGCACCCCTACACTATTAGAAGAATCGCCATGCAAAATTTCAGCCCTTTAGGTCCAGCGGTTTGGTCTGTGCGTTGTATGTCAGTCAGTCAGTCAGTGAATGAAAGAGTCAGTTACGGAACTGTTTTATATATATATATATATATATATATATATATATATATATATATATATATATATATATATATATATATATATATAAATATATATATATATATATATATATATATATATATATATATATATTTATGTAAGTGTCTAAAGCTAATAAGTTTTTCTAAAAAACAAGAACATCATTTAGAATCGTAAGCGTAATCTATCGCTAAGCTGCTAACAAATTAGTTACAAAATAAGCAATGAAAATACTAAACAAATGAAGAAGAAAGAAGTGACTATATCTACACGTATTTAAGAATAAGAGAATGAAATTCACAACAGAAATGGAAGTTTTGTAGTTAATGACCGGTGGGAGTTGTGACCCCCCCCACTCCGATTAAACAATGTTTTAAACCATGGTAACACTCTCGGAAGTCTGCTACAAAACTGAGTCCATTTTAAAGAAAAGAAAAAAAAGACAAATGTACCAAAAATAACAATATTACTAACACAAAACATCAAACTTACATATACATGACACCAAGACTCCGACTCAACACCCTAATGCATCGCCGTCGTTAGTACGGTTTACTTCAGGCTCATTGAACCATATAGAGAATCGACGTCCACGGTCGCAGTCAACTATGTTAAAAAAGCTAGTTAAAATGTATTTTAAAAAGTAATAGGCAAATCCCTTATCACTTGCGACCAGTAGGAATTAATAGTTCGTATTATGTCCCAAGACATAATACGAACGGTGTTAAAAGTATAGCTATCACGTTTATCGTATAGTTTATAAGCAATGTTTTGTTTTTTATCAATATAAAGGATAAGATCAAGAAAAACAATTCCCCCAGTGTTGTCCCTCTGGGTTTCCACAAGTTTTAAACCGTTAGGGTAAAATCCCAAATCTAATGAATTAAAATTGTTATTTAAACATACGAGAATGTCGTCTGCATACCTAAAAAATACAATTTCATTTAGCAACATAACACCCTTTTCATAATGGTGTAAATAAATGTCAGCCGAAGCTGAAGAGCAACTTCCCCCCCATAGGCACTCCATGTATCTGTCAATAAAAAAATTTCCCATTGTACAAAACAGTTTCAAATAAAACGATGTCTAAAAGGGCAATAAATTTTTTCAATGATATAAATTCTTTTAAGTCATAAGGTTCATATAACCCGATAATAATATCGTGGAGGACCTTTAGGTTTATAGAGTTAAATAAATCTTCAAAATCAAAACTTTTTATGTCTGTGATATCACCAGTACCTTTCAACTGTTTTACTACGGTATAACTATTTTTAATAAATCAAGCACCTTCAGAAATGAGTTTTTTTATAACAGTATTAAGTATCGTTAAAAGTTTATTATTGGCTATAGTTAAATATGTATTACAACCTATTGTAATTGAACGAAATTTAATGGGAGATTTATGAAATTTAGGGATTAATACGAGATAAGGAAATTTTATTTGTTGTGGTATTTTAATACCGGCTCTACGATATAAGGCTCTTATGCGATTTTCAACTACACAACGTGAAGAATTAAGAATTTTATAGATGTTAACATTTTGATATTGTTGATATAGGAAGTCACAATAAAATTTCTTACAGATAAATGCAAAGTTTGATGCGACTTTATCCACATAAGCAATAATATATTCAAACTGTAATTGATTGATAGCAGGACTCAAATTTTTTTAAAGAACCTTTATTATCATAACATGATATCCCACAATAGGTATCACTAAAATCCCTTAAGAAATGATGTTTCCATTCGTTAAAAGCAACATCTGGCATGCTATATTTAATAGCAGTACTATAAACGAATTTATCTAAATTTTTTCTAAAGGTAGGTAACACATTACCATGATATCCGATGCGATATCCAGTACCTTTTTCCAATATGTCGATAAGATCGGGATTTTTAGCAACATTAATGTCTCCACAGATGACATGACCATAGTGTGCATTAAAACCTATCTTATTTTCGTTACAGCTACATAAACTTAGAGATTCTTTATTTAAATTTTTGGAAAACAAATTATAATTGAAAATAATGCGTCCTATAGATTTGGTATACCGGAATATATATACTTATAATAAATGCGACGATCAATGTATACAATTGATGTAGAACAAAATATATACAGTGGCTCCCAAAAGTGTTCGTACACTTACGAATTTCAATGAAATAGGGGTCTATCCATTAATTAAAATGAATATTTCAGAATGGGTATTTAATAATAAGATCTATAATCTATTCTTAACAAAACTACATGAAATATTTTGAAAACATAGTAAAACTTTATTTTTAAGAAATCAGTAATCAAAAAGTAACAAAAACTTTATCTCACAAAAGTCATCGTACAATGAAATATTTTCGGATAAATTCATAATTAAAATTATCATCTAGCTCTTTATTTTTATTTTTGAATTATGAGGGCATTTAAAATATCGTTTGGCTTAAATTTTTGCTTGCATACTCCGTAATATTCTATTTATTATTTAAAAATGACTCGTAGTCGTAAAGAAACAACAGCATTCGAAAATTGATTGATTTTCATTATAATAGAGGTAAATCAGTTCGGAATATTGCTAAATTACTTAATTTATCCCATTCTACTGTGCAGTATGTGAAAAAAACGCTTTAAAGAAGAAAATTGGATCGAAAACAAGGTAAGAAAAGGCCGACCGGCAAAGTTAACAAAACGTGATCAGAGATTTATAATTAGAAAATTTGTGAAAAATTCACGTTTGAGTGCTGTAAAAGTTTCTACAGAATTCAATGAAACATTTTCTACTTCAATTTCACCTGAAAATTTTTGACGAATTCTCAGAACAGCTGGATTACATGGGCGTTCTGCCCATAGAAAATTTTTTGTGAGTGAGAAAAACAGAAAGTTTAGGCTTCTCTTTGCACTATCAATGATAAATAAGCCCCAAACCTATTGGAATAATGTCTTATTTGCCGATGAACATTTTTGGTGCTGATGGGCGTATAATTGTATGGAGAAGAAAAAAATGAGGAACTTAATCCCAAGAACTTAGTAAGAACAGTTAAGCATGCCGGTGGAGGTATCCTTGTGTGGGGGTGCATATCAGCATCAGGACTAGGAAATTTGGTATTTATTTATGGCATAATGAATCATGCTGTTTTTATAAATATTTTAAGAGACAATTTAAATTTATCAGCTCAAAATTTGGATATTGGAAACAACTTTGTTTTTTATCAAGATAACGATCCTAAGCACACGGCTCCCAACGTTCGCCTCTGGTGTCTCTATAATTGTCCACAAGGTTTGAAAACACCACCTCAGATTTAAACCCAGTAGAACATATGTGGAGAGAACTGGAGGTTCGAGTACGAAAACACGACATTCACACGAAAGCGAGCTAAAAACAATTACGATGGAAGAATGGATGAACATTGATGCAAAAATTACAAAAGAACTAAAGCAATCTATTCTCAGAAGTTTAAAAGCTGTTGTGGATGCTAAAAGATATCCTACTAAATATTAATTTAACGAAAAATAAGAATATTTACTAATATGTAGAGATTTTTTACAAGTGTACGATGACTTTTGTGAGATAAAGTTTTTGTTACTTTTGGATTCTTGGTTTCTTAAAAATAAAGTTTTACTATGTTTTCAAAATATTTCATGTAGTTTTGTTTAGAATAGATTACAGATCTTATTATTAAATACCCATTCTGAAATATTCATTTTAATCAATGGATAGACCCCTATTTCATTGAAAATCGTAAGTGTGCGAACACTTTTGGGAAGCACTGTATATTTATAAAAAAATCGTAAGGGATATGCATTTTTTTTTGGAAAATATCCAATCGTCTGCTGCATTAGAAAGAGAAAAAAATATTTTTTTTGTCTATTTAGTTGTTACGCACTTGACGATAAATTTATTGAAAGTACCAGAAAAAGAAATCACGTGATCATCATTTAATAAATTAAATTCTAAAAATTAATCTTTAAACATTCACCAAAAATCAGAAAATGGAGGTAAAAATTCGAAAAAAATTTCATTCTGAAGGAATTTTTATAATCTTTCTCGTGATATACATTTGATAACCCTCAATGTATTATTTTAAATGCAAACTTAAAAAAAGTTTAAAAAACAGTTTAAAAATTTAATTTAAAAAATCTAAGAAGAATTTTTGAAAAATCTTTCTTAGTGCACCCTTACACTATTAGAAGAATCGCCATGCAAAATTTCAGCCCGTTAGGTCCAGCGGTTTGGTCTGTGCGTTGTATGTCAGTCAATCAGTCAGTCAGTCAGTGAATAAAAGAGTCAGTTACGGAACTGTTTATATATATATATATATATATATATATATATATATATATATATATATATATATATATATATATATATATATACATATATATAACTTTTGACACCTTCTGGTGCTTCTCTGTTTAACTGTTTACTGCTTGTCCAAGCGATACAAACTGGGTTTGGCATGTTGCCAAAATCATAACTCGCGAGGAACAAACGGACGGTTTTAGTGTCTAAAATTCTGCTTTCTGGAGGACTGTCAGGGAGGAACGTAATACTACGTTGAAAAACGAAAACAAGAATATAATAAGTTGTTTAATAGATTGATTCTTTATTTCCAGAGAAGCCTTTAACAAAACATTTTAGTATTGTCTGAGAATATCGAAATTGCTGCCCCTTACTGTATTGTGACCTAATGAACACATAATACTAAATCTCAGTAAGAGTGTGATGCTTGTTGTGGTTTCGCATTGTGATATTGTCCTGCTACAACACCGAAGTAATCAAGTACTTTTTTTCTGTCTCTGTTTCTGACGATAGAGTGTGACGATTTAGTGTTATTGCACCATGATAACGCCATACAGAGAAGAATGGACGGTAATTCATTTGGAAGAAAATAATGTGCATTGTAATGTACTTCTGTAGCAAGTCACTGTGGCATTTATAAAGATGATTTTAATTTTAGTCACAAGTAGTTAAAATTTAGTTTTAGATATTATTCCAAATTGTTATGAAACGTTCGGAATGTACATAACCCTTTGCAAGGCGTCGTTTGCACAGTGCAAACGCCTAAATCTAGTCTCTTTTTTTTACTTTCATTCAATGTAATCCAGTTAAATCAGCAGAAAATGGTTAGTACTGCCATCTATTATCAGTTTAAAGAAGGAAAAACATTTTGCAACCTTTATTTGGAAATATTTTCAAGATTTTTTGAGTTAAAAAAATTGGGAAAAAAATCTCATCCGTGCAAACGGGGAGTCTGTTGCCCCTGAAAGGGTTAAACATTACAGGGCTATTCTTAACGAACATGCTTTCGGTAAGGGCTATTACGTAGTGGCTGTATAAATTTTCGGTATTAACAATTTACCATTTCGAAAAAGCAAAGCCTTTAAACATTTGTTTAACACTAGATAGACGGCCGCCGTCATTTTGACGGTTTCGGACGTACTATTGAGCGCTATGTCTGTATTTATGTTCTCAGGCTTCTGAAATTTTATGATTTTTTCTAATTTTACGCGAAATATGCACACACATTTACAAAATTATATTCTATAGTAAAGAGGGGGGGGGAGACATTGTGATGTATACCTACTAATACTGAAGGCTGTCAATTTAACGGCAATATAGAAAACAGGCATAAATCTTTAAAATAATCCCTGAAAAATGTAGTTACTTTTCGTCTTTTCCCCATTTTGAAAATAATAGAAATATTGGCTCTTCCGAAATACTGGTGTTGAAAAAAAATCCGTAAAAATATATACACAAACCATGCATATATTTTTAAGGATAAATCCTACCAAGTTGTCAGCTCGGCATACCTGCATAAAAATATATCTAAATATATACTAATTTATTATATATTGGTATAAAATAGTTAAAAATTTAAAATAATTAATCATTTAAAAAAATTAAATATTTTAAATTCTTGATTTTATTTTTAACCGTCAAAATGACGGCGTTCAGTCTTTTTAGTAAGAAAAAAAATTCACGTCTTTCTAGTGTTAAATTGTATTCCGTAATATAGAAAGACATTTTACACTTTGTAACATTTTTCGCTGTTATAAAAAATGCAAAAAAAAAATTAATTTAAATTATTCGGGGAAAAAATCTGGCATAGTCTGTTTTAAATACTCATCAATTCCTTTGGTGGACGAAATTCATAAAAGTAATCCTGTTGCACGGTGCATAAAAATTTAGGGTAACTGAAAATACCAGTTTCATTGGATATCAGCATTTATGTAGCTGTAAATAGCAGACAAATTTTCTCCATAGGTTAACATCGAGGGGACCGAATCCAATAGGATTAGTACACAACAGCCTTAAAGCAAAATACTTTAAACATTTTAGACAAATGAAATCCTCAAACATTTTGCTCATTAATTAAATCCACTAACACTCCAGGGGCTGAATTTTAATTGTCTGGATATTTAGAAATCAGACTTGGTGCTTAGTATTTATTTTACGAATTAAAAAACTCCCCTTTATAGTATAAAGAACATTTAAATGTTTAAAAAGTCCAAACCCATCGTTTATTTCTCTTTAAAAGAGCCTTAGATATTTCTCTCAGTAAAACTACCATCAAAATGATTTTCCAATAAAACTCATCTTTTTCTTTTCAATTGAGGAGCCACAATACACATCTCTGAAAGGGAAATACTGAATGTCACAAAGAAATCAACTCTTAAAATATTTGAAACGGGAAGTTTAAGCATAGAAATGGGATGGCTGCATTTAAGGATATTGTTCTCGATCTATGCATTGCTTGGGAGAGTATTTACGATATCATTTCGAACTTTGTAACATTCAATACAATTTAAAAGAACTGGAGTGAATATCTGTGCTAAATTTTCACGAAATAATAGTTTTATGTTCTATTAGCTGAATACATGTGCTTCGCTACGGAGTACATTCAAATTAAATACAACAGTCAATGTATGCAATTAATACAAAATATATATATATATATTTATAAATAAATCGTAAAGGATATTTTTATAGACAAAATAATGTAGAAAACATATTTAAATCGAATACAATGGTCAATGTATGCAATTAATTTGTATGTTTAATATCCGTAAAACATACTATTTTGAAATAAATTATTTAAAAACTTCCATCTCAATTAGTCTAGTGGTTAAATTTTATCTTACCGTATTTCAATATTTTGTTTGTCAGTTTATTTCGTTGTTATGCACGTGACGCAAAATTAATTTAAAATATTATGAAAAGAAAAGAAACCACGGGATCAGCATTTAATAATTTAAATTCTAAAAATTAATCTTTAAAAATTCACCAAAAATGAGAAAATGGAGGTAAAGATTCAAAAAAAGGAATTTTTATGATCTTTCTCGTGATATAAATTTTATAACCCTGAGATTATTATTTTAAATTATAACTTTAAAAAAGTTACAAAAACAGTTTGAAAATTTTATTTTAAAAAAATCTAAGAAGAATTTTTCAAAAATCTTTCTTAGTGTACGCCTACACTACAAGAAGAATCGCCATTAAAAATTTCAGCCCTTTAGGTTCCGGCGATTTGGTCTGTGCGTTATCTGTCAGTCAGTCAGGCAGTCAGTTACAGAACTGTTTTATATAGAGAGATTGTTCGGGATTGATATGCAGGGAAGAAAAGATTCTTCGGGCAAAATAAAGAGGGGTTATTGGTTTTCATTTCTAAATCTTCTAGGTCAGGATTTCCCAAACCATTTTCCGTGGAACACCGGTGTTCTCGGAAATTTAATTGGTGTTCCGCGAAAACCTGGTATTGTTTTATAAACTGCAACGGCTACAAGAAATTTAAACATGTACCGATTAATGATATAAAGTATCTAATAAATTAAATACTAAATCAATGGTAGTCAACCTGGTACCTACCGTCCACGAATGCGTAATTCAAGCTTTCATGGTGGGCGGTGAGAAATTTTGTCCGTTGTTGCAAATTTTGTGCTTCCTCCATACATAGAATACACACATGCTTTTGCGATTTACTTTTGAATTCCATCTCTACACTTGGATTATAGGTAATAATTCACCAGACATTTTTTGAAGTATACTCCCGGAAGAGGGAACAACGAATTAGCTCCGTAGCCACCCGTAGCTATTTATGCATTGTAATAAGTGGGTGTGAATATGCGGCTATCTAAATTGGTTGAGAACACCCAGCCGGAACTGTCAGGCAAATTTGCGGTGCCGACGCTTCGGGGAGCCAGAGAGAGAGGCGTTGTACCGTGCAACAACACGGGTCATAAAACATCAAAAATTAAGAAGTCAGCAGCAATAAATCTGATGTCAAAGGTCAAGAAGCAGGTGACTGTCCGTTGAGAAGATATCCCAGACACGGACAAAGTTAATTAGAATGCACCGAAACATTTAAGATGCAGCCAATGCGATAAAGGCAGCTGAGAAGGAACCTACGAACAAGGTGGCTCGACCCTCATCCCAATAAAGGGGTAGGGCGAGCGAATGAGAAGCCTAAAAGGCAACAGCAAGTAGTAGAAAAGAAAAGGAAATATATATACCAGTGTTGAAGGATTTTTGAGAGAGCCCTTTATTAAAATATGAGAAATTACTATGCTGCTACAGGGCTAACGAGATTGCGAATAATATAAAGATTGAATGCCAGTGCGAGCTCCATACGAAAGAACGAAAAAACTAACAAAGCTGCTGCTAGATCGAGAAGAATCTGGAGGCGATGCAAGTTGATTAACCAACGAAAGTACGTTAAGTGATACAACGTGAACTATACGACAACGGTGAGACGACGAAGGAAGCTACTGAGATAGGAGACCATCGATCAGAGATTACCGACACGAAGTTTGCTACTAGGTGCCGAGTTGAACGCGCATATGACCGACATCCAGTGCTGACCGACCCGCGGAACAACATACTAGTAATCATCACAAACCAACGTCCTAGATATACACCGAGTTATCATCGATCAATGAACTTTCAGTGACGAGATATAACTCTTTTCGACGGACTTAGTGCACAGGGACTATCAAATATTATACGAACTTTTTGAGCACAAGTGGTGGAAAAGAGATTAAGCGACAAAGACGGCAGCCCCATGGGTGAGCATGTTTGTTAACAGTATTTATTTCACATCCTGGCTTATTACATACTCGCCACTTGTCCACAAGGGCTGGTATTTCTAAAGATATGATGACTTATTATAAGATGGCTTGTTATACTGAACGATTTATATAAGTGATAATATTACGAATTCAGCATTATTCTAGATATTGGATATGTAAATAGATTTGTGTAAATAAATTGTGTACATATGTAATAAGTGTGTTTTGTTGAGAGTTGTACCCCTTCTCTGATTCAATTGCTGTAACCGAATTGGTCGCTACGCGGCGCTAATTGTACTTTATACGATCACAGACTAATGACCCCACGGGGTTATTACATGCATATATATACATAAAGAACAAATAAAAAGACGAATTAAAGAACATATTTTTTGCAAACCCATTCCTCTAAAATTTAATTTGCACTTGCGATAAATTGAGTCACTGCATATATGCACCGGTGGGCGGTAAAGAAACTTTGCCATCAACAAAGATACAAAAGTAGGCGTTAGGTATTAAAAGGTTGACGACCCCTGTACTAAATAAAATTAATTTTTTTCTCCTATTTTTGAAATTTTATTGATTATGTATAATTATATACCCTACAAATTAAACAAGACATTCCGTTAAAATTTCAGTATTTACGAAGTGTTCCATCGCAGGAATTGTTTGGGAAACCCTGTTCTGTAATTGAATTATTTTTAGATTATTTCTTTGCATCGTCGACTTCAAAAGTGAACAACGACATATGATGTAATTCTATGACTGTGTCCTTTGTGGTTAAACTCGTGGAAAACAACATTTCACTGTTGTTCGAGATTCGTTGTACAGCACACAATTTTGCGTGATATTTATATGGTAAAACTAGCTGAAAACCCGCACTTCGCTACTGAGTACATTCAAATTAAATAAAACGATCAATGTATGCAATTAATGCCAGAAATATATATATATATATATTTATAATAAATACGACGATCAATGTATACAATTGATGTAAAAAAAAACAAAAAAATATATTTATAAAAAAATCATAAGGGATTTTTTATAGACAAAATAATATAGAAGAAAATATTCAAATTAAATCTAATACGACATATTAAAGAATATAGTAGAGTTAATATAGTATAGTTTGAGGAACATAATATCTTTTACTGTATTTTAATATTTTTTGGATAATCTCCAATCGTCTGCCGCAGTAGCAAGAAAAACAATTATTTTTTTTGTCTATTTAGTTGTTATTTACGTGATGATAAATTTATTTAAAGTACCAGAAAAAGAAATCACGTCATCAGCATTTAATAATTTAAATTCTAAAAATTAATCTTTAAAAATTCACCAAAAATCAGAAAATGGAGGTAAAGATTCGAAAAAGATTTCATTTTAAAGGAATTTTTAGGATCTTTCTCGTGATATAAATTTTATAACTTTCAAACTATTATTTTAAATGCAAACGTAAAAAAATTTCTAAAACAGCTTAAAAATTTAATTTTTTTAAATCTAAGAAGAATTTTTCAAAAATCTTTCTTAGTGCACCCCTACATAGTCTAGTCAATGAATGCATTGTAGAATGCAAGTAATATGGGAGAATTTTTGACTTCAGGACTTTGTTAGGAGTAGTTAGTAGGTAAACATACTGAAAGTCCCCGCCCCTGGGGGGTGAGCTAAACGGGGAAGGGGTGTGGAAAGGTCCCATTTTTTGGCTTTTCACTTATATCTCGGAATCGGTGCACTGTAGAAAAAATGTTAAATCTAAAAAGAAAGCTAATTCAATTTTCTATAAAATTGTTAATATGCTTATATGTCAAATTTCCAACAGTTTTCGAGATATACGTCATTGAAAATCGATAATTTTAGAAAAAATCCTTTTTACCTCACTCTTTTTGTCAAACATTTGCTTCTAGTGCCTCCCACGATCGTTTCTCAGAAAAATTGTCCGAGACGAAGTTGTAGAGCATTAAATTTCCTTAAATTTGATATATACTTTTGCCACTTTGTCTTCAACCAATCAAAAGTTATAGTATTTCTAACATGTATGCTCAATTTCGATGTTCCTATAGAAATGAGTATGTTGAGAGCCTGTTGCGTTAAAACTGCTGTAACTTGCTATCATGATGAATAACAACACTTTAGCAATGGAAATAAGGTAATTTCAATTGAAACACAACACTTTTTTCATAATTATAGCTTTTATTATATTATTACGAATCATATAATGAAAGTATTTACACAAACTGATAGTCAAATGAAAAAAACTGTCAATGTCGTCGTCGTCATCTTCTTCCTGAATTAATATTGCGACTCCGTTGTTGCAATTTCCCTTGCAATTCGGGTATGTGACAAAGCAGTTTAACGATGCTTTTCTACAACCAAACCTGCCACTGTCACATCCTTTCATGCATCAGCAAAAAATCATCTTCAAGATTTCGTCAGGGGCAGCATCCAACTCTGAGAGTTTCGGAACTAGTTGGTCATTCCTCCTCTCCCAACCCCAATTCGGCGCCCCACCATTAGGTTCCTCCCCTAACCACAGGTGTACTTGGTGGTACGTCCGGAATGCATGCTGCTTAACAGCTCCTTCAGTTGGAGGGAGAGTTGAGAGATCAGGCTTCATGTTTGCAGCTGCTTTGATAAATGATTTGTAGCGGAACTCGTTGAGGAATTTTTTCTGTGGCTGGAGCGCCATACCATGAGAGAGTACCCATGATTCCAGCTGTCTCAATGGAGTCAGGGGAAGAAGAACCGCTGGTAAATACCTCAGCTGCACGTTGTATGATTTTGGATTTCTGGTACATTTTGACAAAACCCCCCTTTACTTTTGCGATACGCTGCGGATGTTGTGTCACAGCCTGTGAATGCATGTAAGAATAACAAATGGCCATTGTCCTTCATTTTCAACTCCTGCTGCAGCTGTTGTGGGGAATATACACTCAACTCCACCTTTCCACTTCCAGGTTTTACCAGCAGAATGTCGCGATCCGTTGGGGTTTTGGCTACCGAGAGAACAGCCAAGTCGACGTCCACTCCAATAACAGCAACAGAGGAATTTTGCGATTTGTTGATAGCTATCTTCACAATATCAACGTCAGCATCACCCGAAGCTTGGAGCGTATTTATCCCATTTTTCTGCAGCTGCATCATCAGCAGGTTTATCAGCTGACTCTTATTATGAAAGTTGGAATGTAAATCCTCTTGTCTGACTTTAATTTCATTTTCCAAATTGACATTGATGTTCACACATCTCCTGAGTCGATATCGTCGACTCTGTTCAGCTGCTTTTGTGCTCTCTGATGTGTCGGTGTACCCATCAAAAACCACTGTACAACCTCTCTCATGATAATGGATCTTCAGAAATCTAACATAACCATGACAAATGGTTGATACAGTGGTCTCTTTTTGCCAAACAACTTTGTGGACTAGGAATCCCCCATCATCAACAAATTCAAAGGTAGTTAAATCAACATCCTTATCAATTTGCTTAAACAGTGTGTATAGTGCTGACTTTCTGAACTTCCTCATTCGACTTTCGTTGAAGAATGCCAGGGGGTAGGGAGCCAGTTCATATTGCATATAATTCTTCAAATCGAGGAGCCTAGTAACTTGATTGTTGTTAAATAATTATTTTAATTAATTTTCAAGAATTATATTTTTGATAATATTAAATTTAATTTTTATTAATTGTTTTTAAATAATAATTTTGATTCATTGAATTTCAAGAATGGTATTTTTAAAATTAACTTAAATGTATTAATTTTATATTTAAATGTTGTACAAACAAAATAGTGAAATTAATTGTCAAGAAAATAACTGGAAATAAAAGGGTGGAAGAGTCTGGAAAGGGCGGCTTGTGCCTTCAAAGAAGATAAGAACTTAATAGAAGATGGGTGGTACATTCTAGCCTGTCGGCAATTATCGTATTTACATTGCTAAAGTGTTGTTATTCATCATGATAGCAAGTTACAGCAGTTAAAACGCACGCAACAGGCTCTCAACATACTCATTTCTAAAGGAACATTGAAATTGAGCACATATGTTAGAAATTCTATAACTTTTGATTGGTTGAAGATAAAGTGCAAAAGTGTATATCAAATTGAAGGAAATTTAATGTTCTACAACTTCGTCTCCCACAATTGTTCTGAGAAACGATCGTGGGAGGCACTAGAAGCAAATGTTTGACAAAAAGAGTGAGGTAAAAATGATTTTTTCCAAAATTATCGATTTTCAATGACGTATATCTCGAAAACCGTTGGGAATGTGACATATATGCATATTAACACTTTTATAGAAAATTAAATTAGCTTTCATTTTTATATTTAACATTTTTTCCTACAGTGCACCGTTTCAGAGATATACGTGAAAAACCAAAAAATGGGACCTTTCCACCCCCCCCCTTTAGCTCACCCCCCAGGGGAGGGGACTTTTAGTATGTTTACCTACTAAATACTCCTAACAAAGTCCTGAAGTCAAAAATTATCGCATATTTCATTCATTCTACACCCCTCTTTTGAGCATTCATTGACTAGACTAACACTATAAGAAGAATCGCCATGCAATACTTTCAGTCCTTTAGTTCCAATGGTTTGGTCTGTGCGTTGTATGTCATTCGGTGAGTCAGTCAGTTACGGAACTGTTTTATATATGTAGATTATCATTTTGGTTCATTTTCTCTTTAAAACATTTTATTTGCGTTTTCATTTCACTTCCGTTCATTTTTTATTGTATCAGAAATAAAAATCAGAAAGCATTTTTTAGGGGGGTTAAGCTGTTATGTATTAACCCTATTGGATTCGTCCACCACAGTGTTAACCTATGGAGAAAATGTATCCAAGGATTTCCGACTTGTATTGAAAGATTTGTTAAACTGTACTGCGTAATAGAGGAAGAAATTTTACTCATTGGGGCATGTTTCGTTTTAAAAAAATACAAATAATATCTTGAAATTTAAATTAGTGGAGGGAAAAATCTCATAGTGCTTTCAACACTCATAAATTCCTTTAGTGGACGAAATTTATAAAATGAATCTTGTTGCAAAGTTTGGAAATTTTCGGGCTATCTGAAAGTAACATTTTTATTGGATTATCAGCATTTATATAGCTACCAGCTGAATACCCGTGCTTCGCTACGGTGTACATTTTAGGATAATTACGATGAAAAAATGATGAAATTGCTTTTCAGAAGATTTTCTTACAAACAATATTTATTTTGCTTCTTCATTGGGCGGAACTAATATTACCAGGCTCGTCCGAGAACTTACGCGTGACCAAGCTAAGCAAAACTGACCGCGGAAGAAACAATTTTCCTTTAAATCTACGCCAGCTTATCTTATAGTTTGGCCTTGAGACATATTTATCGTCATAGTGAAGCATACTTTGAAGGGAAATTACAGTTTTATATATAGGTTTATTTTAATATCCATAAAACATACTAATTTGAATTAAATTCTTTAAAAACTTCCATCTCTATTAGTCTAGTGGTTAAATTTTATCTTTTACTGTATTTTAATATTTTTTGTCAATATATTTTATTGTTATGCACGTGACGAAAAATTAATTTAAAGTATCACAAAAGGAAAAGAAACCACGCGATCAGCATTTAATAAATTAAATTCTAAAAATGAATCTTTAAAAATTCACGAAAAATCAGAAAATGGTGGTAAAGATTCGAAAGAGATTTCATTTTAAAGGAATTTTTATGATCGTTTCCATGATATAAATTTTATAACCCTCATACTATTATTTTAAATGCACACATATAAAAAGTAAAATAAACAGCTTAAAAATTTAATTTAAAAAAATCTAAGAATTTTTTTAAAATATATCTTAGTGCACCCCTACACTATATGAAGAATCGCCATATGCAAAATTTCAATCCTTTAGGTCCAGCGGTTTGGTCTGTGTGTTATCTGTCAGTCAGTCAGTTACGGAACTGTTTTATATATATAGATGAACAATGGACATATTTTCTCCATAGGTTAACATTGAGGGGAGCGAATCCAGTAAGGGACAGATCTTAGACAACAGCCTTAATATTCAATAATTGGAAGAATACTTTTACACGTTATAAGTGGCAAATAACATTTATTTTAGGGTCATTTTATGTTACACGAAAAATAGAACATTTTATACGGTCCAAAAACATTTCATTTTGGTCGATTATACATTATGTATAAAAATATACTTCTGTTTATAAGCGGTAAGTGATACATCATTTTGATTCGTATTCCGTTATGAGAAAAAACATCTGTTTATAAATGACAAAACGCATTTTCTTTACGATAATTCGAATAATTTGGATTATTTGAATTTGTATATGTATTTTTGGTTAGTTAGTTAATAATTTAAAATTATTTCATTTTGGATAACTCTGTGAACCATTCAAGTGGTTTTTTTAATTCTTAATGACCCCTGACCGGAAGTACCAGATCAGGTCCATATAGGCTGATCGGTATGTAGGTTCATATGGACTTATATAGACCATATAGGTCCATATAGACCGGCATTGCGAGCTGAGTATTGCGACTCCAGTTTATAATAGCAGCAAAAGGGTCGGGTTCCGACTTGGCTAGGTGCCACCACAATTTTCGCCGAGGATCCCCCCAGGGGCGAGTTCTGGGGAGATCGTACCTTCCTCACACACTGACTTCATAGTAGGAGTTTACGGTCTATGGATTAAACCGGCCCATATCGGGCCTAGAAACGAAGGTACTTAATGGCGTTTTTCGGGATTCGATCCAAGAAACCTCAGTACCGAAAGCCGACGACTAGGGTAATTTGGGCCCTCGAGTAGTTTTAAAGTGAGAGACGAAACAATGAGAGAGGAAATATGTAGCACGGTCGTTTATGTCATAGCGCACTTCAGTGAAAATTGATTTTGACAAGAGTCTAGAGCTCTTGGATTCAGCCCTTGTTTCCATGTAGCAGGGTCGTTTATGTCATAGCGCTCTTCAATGAAAATTGATTTTGACCAGAGACTAAAGCTTTTGATTTAGCACTTGTTTCCACGTAGCAGGGTCGTTTATGTCATAGCGCTCTTCAATGAAAATTGATTTTCACAAGAGTCTAGAGATCTTGGATTCAGGCCTTTTATCCGTGTAGCAGGGTCGTTTATGTCTTAGCGCTCTTAAATGAAAATTGATTTTGACAAGAGTCTAGAACTCTTGGATTTAGCACTTGTTTCCGTGTAGCAGGGTCGCTTATGTCATAGCGCTCTTAACTCTTTGAGGGGCGCTGTTTGCACAATGCAAACGCTTAAATCTCGTCCTTCTTTCACTTTCATTCAATGTATTCCAGTTATATGAGCAGAAAAATGGCTAGTGCTTCCATCTGTTATCAGTTTCAAGAAGTAAAATCATTTTAAAACCTTTAATTGGAAAATTTTTCAATATTTTTTAGGTTAAAAAAAATGGAGAAAAAATCTGCACCGTACAAACGTTGCAGATTGTTGCCCCTGAAAGGGTTAAAAGAAAATTGATTTTGACAGAGTCTAGAGCTCTTGGATTCAGCACTTGTTTCCATGTAGCAGCGTCGTTTATGTCATAGCACTCTTCAAAGAAAATTTATTTTGACAAGAGTCTAGAACTCTTGGATTCAGCCCTTGTTTCCAGAGAACCTTTTTTAAGTATAAAAGGTAAAAAACTTTAAACTATGCTGCTGATTTGATGTCGTTAAAATACTGTGTTTTATTCGAACATCTGTTTATTATTTTTGCTTATAAACATAATTTCAATAGTATGATGCTATGAATCAAGCATTTCAGAAGTACATGAATAAAGGAACTACTGTTTTTTACCGCTCTAGAAAAAATTAATTAATTAATTAATTATCTCAAAACAAAATTTCCTGATAGATAAACAGTTTTTAACGCTTTTTTATGTAAACAAACTTCATGAAGGCACAAATAAAAAGCTTCACAGTTCATAGCCTAATATTTATTCTTAGACTTATGTTAAAGAGTCATACCACGTTTACTTTTTAAAAAAAGGTAGGAAATTAATGGCTTGGCCATGGTTATTTAAAATAAAAATGATACAAACAGAATTTTTTGACAGTTTTAACGAGGTTGTTTTCTTCACATAATCGAACAGTAATTATCGCGTCTGTTGTGCTTCAGTGCCCATAGGTCTTGGCTTGCATATTGTTAACTAAAATTATTACACGTGTTTAAGATGACTTACGTTCCAGTAATTATTTGCACTTCTGCCAAATTAATCAAAATATTTTTTACCAGCAAATGGAAAAACAATAAAAAAACAGTAATAATATACTGAGTGTGGAATTAGTTTGGTCGAAAATTTTATTTATGCAACTGAGTTAGGCGAATGTAGCGGTATACCTGATATGTAGAACTTAAGTCGTATTTTCTGAGATTCAAAGCTCTGAAATTCTTTGATAAGCGATTTATTAAAGTCAAAAGTTAGAATGAATTGTTTAGGGATGTTGCATATAAATTTTTGCCTGTAAACTTCTTTGGACAATGAATAGAATAAATCAGTTGTGGCGGTTCATGTGATAACCTTTGTTAAACTTTTTTGGCTAATGAATTGAATAACACACAGGACAATGAATTCTTTGGGCAATGAATGAAATATCAATATTGAGATAATGCTTTGCCTGTAAACTTCTCTGGAGAATGAATTGAATAACACAGTTGCGGCAGCTCATCTGTGAACCTTTGTTAAACTATAAGGAATCTGACTCTCAATATTTTCTAATCGCATATTAGCAAAAGCATACCTTTTAAATTTTCTTCCATATAAGGGTAGATGTTTAAATAAAGATAACAATTTTTAAATTTAACTTTTAATTACTTTATTAATTAATTTTTATAGGACATTTAATTACTAATGTATAATATTGATTATTTAAAAATAATATTTTTTAATATTTAAGAAGTATTAATAAAATATTTTTTCAATCATTATATTCAATATTAAAAATATTAAATATTTATTTAAGTTTAATATTAAAACAAAATATTTTTTCTTTTAAATATTAAACTAAAGAGATTATTTTGAAAAACAAGCGCATTACTTTTCAAAAGTTATTTTCAACTGTATAGTTATTCGAAACTGCAATCATTCGGTAATCTCTGATTTGAAATCTACTAAGAGTAAATTCTCTGTAACTGAACTTCGGGTTAGAAAAGACCAAAAGTTTAACTTATGCGCCGTCTTAAGTGAAAAGCCGATTACTCTGCGACAAATACTCCTTCAGTTTTCTTTCCTTAAAAATTCAGCAGTCTAAGATCTTACCAGAAATCTTTTTTTTCCCTAGGCACATATGCTGATCAGTCTACAGAATTTATGATGGTATAAATACATGCATATTATTGTTCAGTGTTGTACAGGAGCTTTCCCTATTAAAGTTCTGTATAGTCAGAAAATTGTATCCTGAGAAACTCAGAAGGAACATAATGATAAAATTACTATTTAATTGCTATTGAGAATAATATTTCTTTCAAAACTATGACAGATTATTGTTGCAATTCAATGTAAGCTTTCTCTTCCTGTAAGGATTTTTATTCCAGATGCTAGCCACTACACGATGTGGGAAGAGGAAGAATGACGAATTGACTTAAGAAATTAGATCTGTCTCTTTTATATTATTAGTTATAGGCAATTAAATAAGACTTTTCTGTTCCTTGCAAATTGGTAATTATATTTTTTTATTTCTTATGTAGAAACATGTGGATAAAGTCCTTAGGTATACATAAAAAAAGAAAAAATCCAAAAGTGCAAAAGAGAGCAAAATGGAAAATACATAAACAAGAAGAGCAACTAAGATAAAATTATCACGTGATCACGGGCCTCGCAATAACGTCTCTACTGATAACGCCAAGTTAAGACAGGGCAGGTCATTATGTGCTTGCCTTCCATGTTGTCGGAATTGCAAAGAGGGCATAGAGGACTAGAAATAAAATTTAAGGTAGTCTCTTCTAACCAAACTACCACGGGTTATTAACGTAGGATTACTTATCGTTGCTTACCTCTTTTGTATGTATATATGTGTCTGTATATATATATATATATATATATATATATACCGGGTGGCCATAATTAAACTGACAGTGCTCACAGTGTTCTGTAGCGCGATCTATTTGCGAGAATGACGCCACATTTTGTAGGAAGATTAAACAAGACGGGGAACGAAGGATTCCGCGAAAAAATAAATTAGTTCCAAAAGTCACCGCTAGGGAAATATTTGGCGCTGTGTAATAGAAAATAGAGTGTTAACACATGCAAATCAATACGGAAATTACCTTTTATTTTGCATTCAAATGAGGTTCAATGTGGCTGCCGTTGTTGTGGACCACATATTGCATTCTGTGCACAGTATGCACAACAGCAGAAAGTAACATGTCTGCAGGAATCTCCCGTACAGTCAGTGATATGTTATCCTTCAACGTAGTCAGGTCCTGGACCACTCCTTGATAGACCTTGGACTTAAGGTAACCCCATAGCCAGAAGTCGCATGGGGTAAGATCAGGCGACCGAGGTGGCCATGCAGTTGGAAAGTAGCGGCTAATGACTCTTTCTGTTGTGAATTTCTGTCTTAGCAGCTGTTGCACCCGTACAGCAACGTGTGGATGGGCTCCATCTTGCATGAAAATTATTTCCCCCAGGCATTGTCTTTGCTGAAGTGCCGGAATGACAAAGACGTGGCAACTGCTTCGATTGTATCCTGTGGTACAGGTTTTCGTCCTCTGCCTGACTGAACCTTCAGAGAACCTGTTTTCTCAATCGTCGCAACCATTGCTTTTAGCCCATTAACTGACACAGGACCGTTACCTTTACGCATTTTTTTGTGCGTTCTAAAAGCACGAAGAGCGGCTGACGCGTTGCACTGGTTGAGGTAAAAGAATTTGACCAGTAACGCACGCTCGACTAAAGAAGGAGACATTGCACATAAACTTTCAATCCGATTGATTCGAAACGTAACACTTTGCCTTTTAAAACCCAAGCAGCTGGTACTGTGCCAATGGATGTAATGTGAAATTTGAATAAAGAACTTCTTCTGCTCAGCGTACCTGATATTGCAGATCACGAGACTTTATCGGTGTTTATGTAGATTTTACGCTTTTTTAAAAGTGTTGCCATATTGCACTTGAACTAAATAAGAAAATGTGCATAATAAAAGGTAATTTTATTCCGTATTAATTTGCATTTGTTAACACTCTATTTTCTATTACACAGCGCCAAATATTCCCCTAGCGGTGACTTTTGGAACTAATTTATTTTTTCGCGGAATCTTTCGTCCCCCGTCTTGTTTAATCTTCCTACAAAATGTGGCGTCATTCTCGCAAATAGATCGCGCTACAGAACACTGTGAGCAGTGTCAGTTTAATTATGGCCACCCGGTATATATATATACACTGCTGGCCACTGTAAATGCAACACCCTGAAGGAAAAATGCAAATAACATGAAATTTACAACATGCATTAGCGGAGGTGAGATATGCAAATGATTAGAATTTCAGCGCAGACGCACATCACGCGCGCCTGTGGCGCCACTTCAAAGCGCTATTTAAAGCTTGGAGATTTTGACGATTTCAAGTTCGGCAATTGTGTTTTTCTTGTGTTTTTTTCAAAAAAACGATCAATTATGCTTCGTCGAAAACAGCGATCATCTTTTGATCAAGTATCCGAGTTCGACAGAGGAAGGATAGTGGCCTACCGAGATTGTGAATTATCTTTCAGGGAAATCGGTAGTCGTGTTGGACGAAACCAAAACTAGAGTTATGTGATATGTGATGCATCAGCGGATATGTGATCATTGGATGCAGGAGGGTACGACGGACCGGCGTATTCGATCGAATCCACCTCAGCGCTCCTCTTCACGTGATGACAGGCAAATTGTGCGCATGGCAGTGACGGATCGCTCAGTCACATCACGAACCATAGCACAGCACATGCAGTCTGTAATGCATCATCCAGTGTCTGCGCGTACCATTCGACGCCGTTTACAGCAGAGTGGTCTGTCCGCAAGATGTCCATTGCTTTGTCTACCCTTGACGCAGAACCACAGACGTCTCCGCCGCCAATGGTGCGATGACAGAAGGATGTGGACGGCAGAATGGAATGAAATTGTCTTTACTGACGAGTCACGCTTCTGTCTGCAACACCACGATGGTCGCATTCGAGTCTGGAGACACCGTGAAGAGAGGATGCTGAACAGCTGCGTTATGCACCGCCACACTGGTCCTGCACCGGGTATTATGGTATGGGGCGGTATTGGATATCACTCTCGCCCACCTCTAGTACGCATTCCCGGTACTTTAAACAGCCAGCGCTACATCTCCGAGGTGTTGGAGCCAGTTGTCCTTCCTTACCTTCAGGGCTTGCCCACAGCCATATTTCAACAGGATAATGCGCGACCACACGTGGCACGCATTGTCCAACGGTTCTTCGTCAATCTCCAGATTGAATTGCTTCCCTGGCCGCCTCGCTCTCTGGATCTTTCGCCGATAGAAAACATGTGGTCCGTGGTTTCTCTACGATTGACCCAGATTCCATCCCCAGCTGCCACAGCAGATCAACTTTGGCAACGTGTGGAAGCTGCTTGGTCTGCTGTATCCCAAGAACTCATCCAAAGTCTCTTTGAATCAATGCCGAGGCGTGTGGCAGCGGTGATCTCCAACAATGGCGGCTACTCTGGCTACTGATTTTGGCAGGAACCACACTTCACAGAAGTCTATAAATTTAATCATTTGATACTTGGTCAACATGTTATCTACAAAATAAATTTTATTGTGATATCTTTTCTCTTTCTTGGTGTTGCAATTTGGGTGGCCAGCAGTGTATATATACAAGTGGTTATCAAAATGATGGAAAAACCTATCAATATCAGTGGTGTTTTTGAATGTGTTTCGTATTCTTTAAAAAAGAAGTCTGGCCACCAGTATTTTTTTATATAATATAGTGTATGTATTATTCTACTGTCAGGTAGCAGTAATGAAACTAAGGGCCTCGTGCTTTTGGGGAGAACAGCGAAAAATGGCAGACCTTGCGATAAGGGCAAATTGTTTGAGCGCGTTTAAATAGAAGTATCTGTTACTGCAACCTCCAGGCTAATCGGTGATTTTTGAGCTATGGTATCGAAAGTCATGATAGCATACAGAGTACACGGAAAAACATCCTTTGCCAAACAGAATAGTGGACGAAAGGAAGAGCTGAGTGAAAGAGACGGACGAGGTATTGAGGCGGATTATGACATGAAGAAAGTAAACAACTGCAACTAAAATGACCGAAGAGATCAATCTGCATCTGCATGTTCCGGTATCAGCCATCAGAGGTAGAAGGGAAATTCACAAACTAAACATATACGGAAAAGTAGCTATTCCCAAACCACTCGTACTAGATGCCAATAAAAAATATCATCCACAATGTTGACACGAGCGCAAATTCTGGTCAAGTAATATGTCGAAAAAAGGCATTTGGTCCGACGAATCATTATTCACATTGTTCCTCGCAACAGGAACTGCGTATGTCTGGAGAAAACCCACACAGGCGTAAGATTTTGGCTGTCTCATCTCAACTGTCATTCATGGAGATAGATCTATGAGGGTTTGGGATGGCATCTCACGGTTTTCTTCAGGCCCTATTGTAACCCTAAAAGGGAGAATGAATTGGAAGGACTATGCCGAAATTATAGCTCACTAGTCCTTCTTATGTTGCAAATATTGTTTCTTGCAGGAGATGGCGTTATCCAGGATGATAATCCCCCAATAAATACAGCTAAATCTATCAAGTATTGGTTTGAAGAGCATGGAAAAGAAGTCAAATATCTTATCGTGCCCTGTACAATTCCAACGACTATATATCATCCAACCACTGTGATCTGTATGAGCGGATAGAGATAGGTATCGATATCCACCACAGCATCTCTACTGGAACTTTCATGATTTTTTCCCTAAAAAATGGTATAATATATCAGTCTAAAGTAAAAACATTCCTTAGTAATAGTCTTAAAAAGTGCGTCCTATATGGCATACATACTATAAAAGCAACAATAAATGATGCAGCTGTGAGGGAGAATTGACATAGTCAACACAAAAACTGCATTTATTTGTGCTGGCTAGGAACACAGAATTCGTCTTTTTCAGTTGAGAGAAATCTAAAACATAAATCTCCAGTAATTTAAAAATAATAGAGTTTGCTACTGTAATATGATTATAACCTCGTCTTTCAGAGATTTTTGGTAGACCAACACCTGTCCATTCCCATGTGCTTGTAAAGAAAGTGGATAGATTGTCTTTCTAGTAAGTTGAACAAACTTTCAAGAGAAACGAGAAACGCTCTGTAAAGCTTGAGATCAGATGTGATTACATTGGAATTTCAGATCACTAATCTAAAATGGAGTTCCTTCGAGAGTTGAATATGAAATTTTTAGGCCTAGGTGGTCTATTCACTGCAAGAGAATGATTTTTTGAAATAAGCATTTCCGTACTTGACTGATTACAAAAATGTAATCTGATGCTTCTAAAGAAAACTCATTCTCCAGAAATTTTAAGTAAAGCTATTTTACTTTCGAAATGTGGCATTTTTATGGAAAATGCGATTTTGCCGCTTTAAAAGTAAAGCTTACAGCGAACGGGGGTCTATAATCATATGACAAGGAATAAAAAAATGTGTACATAAAATGCCAAGTATTAAATAAAATCCTTTAAACAGCAATTTCAGGAGATTCCATTATAAAAGGATTATAATGGATAAGTAAGAAAATCATTTTTTATCTTAAGAACTTTCTTAGATAATAAGATGTAATAATGCTTGCAATCGTAGTAAGAGAAAGAAGTCAATACGGGTTAAGAGTTGATGGCATTGAAAAAATTAACTTTAAAAAAATAATAATAATAAAAATTACAGAGCCTTTAAGATCAGATTTTAGTATTCAAAGATTATTCAATCTTTCTAGAATGCCGAAGGCTATATGTTCGATTTCTATTCCGACTATTATTTTTTGACTTGTATAATCGAATTCCAAGGTGAATCAGGTGGTATTAGAGGAAAAAGGTGATTCTGCGCCGTATTGATAAAGGTTTTCATGATGTTTCTTAGTGTTTCCATTATTTTGATAACTACCTGTATATATATATATATATATATATATATATATATATATATATATATAAATTTTTATGCATTTTGGGGCTTTTATGTTTAACTGTTCACTGCTTGCCCAAGCGAAACAGTGGTGGTTTGGCACGCAGCCAAAATTATTACTTGCGACGCACGCCATCTGAAATTTTGCTTTCCGGAGGACCATTACGGAGGAATGTAATTCTACATCAAAAAATCTCATTCTATTTAAATGCACAGCCAGGCAGACGTGTTCAGTTGCAACCCTGAAAGCAACTGCAATTCCACGTGGGTCATCTGAAAGTCTATTCAGGATCTTGCGCCAGAATTTATTTTTAATACGATTTTTTAGGTCAAAATAAAATACCTTATTTTCTGTTTTATAATCTTACTCTGCAGTTTTATAAGGAATTGTACTGGAAGTTCAGAAGGGATATTGAGGGTCCTTTCTTTTGCTAATAAATCTGCTGCCTACTTTTCTGTTATGCCGCAATGGGATGGTATCCACTGTAGAACAAAAATTTAAATAGTAATTATAATGAATTTCTGATTAGTGTATTCATAAGAGGAGATAATGAATGTTCTGGTGTGCTCAGATAATCTATATATATATAATAGTTCCGTAAATGACAGACTGACTGACTGACATATCACGCACAGTCCAAACCGCTGGACTTAAAGGGCTGAAATTTTGCATGGTGATTCTTCTTATAGTGCAGGGGTGCACTAAGAAATATTTTTGAAAAATTCTTCTTAGAAATTTTAAAATTAAATTTTTGAGCTGTTTTAGTAACTTTTTTAAAGTTTGCATTTAATATAATAATTTGAGAGTTATAAAATTTATATCACGAGAAATATCATAAAAATGCTTTTAAAATGAAATGTTTTTCGAATCTTTACCTCCAATTTCTGATTCTTGGTGAATTTTTAAAGATTAATTTTTAGAATTTAATTCATTAAATGCTAATAACGTGATTTCTTTTTCTGGTACTTTAAATTAATTTATCGTCACGTGCATAACAACGAAATAGACAAAAAAATATTTTTTCCTGCTAATGCGGCAGACGATTGGACATTATTCAAAAAATTATTAAAATACAGTAAAAGATATGTTCCTCAAACTGTACAATATTAACTGTACTATATTATTTAGTACGTTCTATTAGATTTAATTTGAATATTTTCTTCTACATTATTTTGTCTATAAAAATACCCGTTACGATTTTTTATAAATGAATATATATATATATATATATATATATATATATATATATATTGCATTAATTGCATACATAGACTGTTGTATTTAATTTGAATGTACTCCGTAGCGAAGTGAGGGTTTTGAGCTAGTTCAAACATAAAGAGGTCGTAAGAAATGAATTGCATGTATTAACAGAAAGTTTATATACATGTATTATTTTGACGATTTTCAATTAAAATTACAAAAATTATCATAACTACTTGCAAATATTTTCCTTTTTTTCATCTGGAAAGTCTGTTAAATTTTTTTGCGAAATATTCAGTATTTTAATTTGACCCTTTTATCCCCTAAAATGCCCTCTTAGACAAATTTCACAATGCTAGTAATAACACTGATGAATTAAATACTGTTTTAAATAAGACCTGTGCATACTTCGTTACTTAATCTACTAAAATTAACCAACAGATTACCTGCATTTAGAATTAAGTTCTCTTTCTTTCAGAAGAGTCGGAATATTAGTAGTGCAATACAATCTTTAATGGATTTTCCGCGTTGCACAAAGAGACAAATTGATGCTATTCTCAAGGTTTTAAAGAAACAAATTCTCTTGATTATAATTAAATTCGGAAGAGAATCTTTGCGTAGTGCAGTCTTTAATTTATCAAAAGAATTTCCACTTGCACATCGTTTTAAATCGGTGAAATTAATGGTAACATAAATATGCGCAAAATAAATACTGTGCATATTTAAACGTTGAAAAGTACATTTTAAACTAGTACAGGATTTAGAAGATTCAAAAGAACTCAATTAGTTTAGTAAAATGGAAATAAATGAAATTAAGATCGCAAATTATGGCTCTAAGAGCTTATTAAAACTGAAAGTATTTCTTTAAAGAAATGTTATATTAATGCTAATGTTACTTACACAGAAACTGGCAATAAAACTAAACTCTTTTATTTGAACAAAAATGAATTAATTTAAACACGATCTCGTTCATACTCTACCGGAAAAAAATAACAAATCTTTTATATAGTCATTAAGAAATAACGTAAATTAAACAGTGTTCTGGGATATATAACAGGTGTATGGGTGTGTGAACCCCCCCCCCCCCCCGCAACACACACACATATACATGTAGGGTGTCCCAGTTAAACGTTTCAAAACTTCTACGAAGGGTAGGGTGCATCCTGACGACTCGAAATCATATAGCAATGTGGGGTCGGAAATGCATTTCTGAAGCCTGGCGTTGCAGGAAAGTTCCGAGCGTTAGTGCAGGGAATCATGATTTCGCACAAAGACTCAGAGTTCGTAGGATGGCTAATTATACGAATTTTTATTTATGTGGACATTTGAAATCACAGGTTTATGATACCCCCGTTGACAATGGTGAGGAGCTGGTTGCAAGAATCTCAGTAGCTGCCGGAGAAATTCGAGATGAGCCTGGATTCTTCCAGAATGTTCGGAATTCCATGCGCCGGAGATGTGAGGTCTGCATTGCAGTCGGTGGAAAAAACTTCGAACACTTACATTAACCCGTGTACCTTTTGGTTTTGTACATTTATTATTAAAACGATTATCCACTTACGGTCTCTTTTTTTACGGTTTTCTGTGTACATAACCGCTTTAGGAAAACATTTCCGACCCCAAATTGCTATATGATTTTGAGTCGTCAGGATGCATCCTACCCCTCGTAGAAGTTCTGAAACGTTTAACTGGGACACCCTGTATATGGATATATATATATATATATATACTAGCGGACCCGACAGACGTTGTCCTGTTTAAATTGAAATTTAAATTTTAAAAAAATAAAATAAAATAATAATTAAAAAAATAATAATAAAAGCTGAAATAAAAAAGCCTTAAAAAAAATGCTGAAATAACAGGTCTAGCAAAATTTCCTCTACTCTGCGTTCGAACCCGGGTCGATAGCATGGTACTTGCGCGACCTACCGAATGCGTCACGATGACACGGTGTTCTACTGAGTAAAGTTAAACTTATTCGTCATTCGAAAGTTGTTGTGGGCTGGTGATTATAAATTGCAGAGGAGTTTTTAGTCAGAAATAAGTTTGCAGGATAGAAGCTTAGTCTTTAGCTCTTCAATAGACACAATTATATAGGCGAGGGCGATTGCAGTAGCGATTAAAAAAGATCTCGTGTCACTTAGCGTGGTTGATTCGAATTTTCCATCGCGTGTCGAGAGTATGAATATGCCGTTGGATCTGATGTATTTTAGAGTATAAAATCTGATTTTAAAGATTATTATTTTCATTTATTATTCTGATTTAATATATGACTTGAAACTTTTTGATTTTATTTATTTTTATATTTTCGCTCGCTATTTACTAACTAAACCTAACGTGGACGGTATTATCCAGAGGGCCGATTCCACAAACTGTAACAGCTTCCATTTACTGGACGCACCCCCTTATAAATTGTTGGTTTTTTATTAATTAATTAAAAATATAAAAACATTTTCTATCGGATCAAATTGTGAATCTAAACCATTCTCGATTCAACTTAATCGCACACACAAAATTTCATAAAAATCAGTCCAGTCGTTTAGGAGGAGTTCAGTTACATACACACGGACAGAAGAAATATATATATAAGATATATATGTTCCCCGTGGGAAATAGAAAATAACAGTAGCCACCTTGATATGTAGAAACATTAATATTTCTTAATACAGCATACGAATCACTGTCTATGAAATTCATTATATATTTGACAAACTTTTGACAACAGACAATCTTTGTTAACTTCCTGACTGAGTATCATACTTTTCTGTTTATCAATATCGGCGCTTTTCTATATTTCGCGACACCGAACGCTACCTCTGGTGAGTGTCTAAAAGTGATACTGAAAAAAATATTTATTTGTTATTGCGTTGACTTTTTATATTTGCGTTTATTAAAACCTCTTTCTGCTGATAATAGTAGGACAATGGAATATATAGATTGTTTTAAACAGCAAATACTACTATCCAATGATAACAAATAATTTAACACATCTGTTTTTAGAATCTTGTAGTCCTACTTCTAATGTGAGGTGTGGAGATATCAAGACAAATTCCCAGAAGATTGTTTAAAGTATAGTGATTGTTATTTAAAATATGTAGCAGTAAGGGAAAGTGGTTTAAAACTTGGAATGCTTGAGTATCCTTCATTTTGAAAGGAATATTATAGTGGACTGTTTTCAGTTGTTCAGTTAATAAATAACATACAAGCTACAATTATAGCTAACAGATAATAAATAGATTGTTTAATTTAATATATATATATATATATATATATATATATATATATATATATATATATATATATATAATCTTTTATGTTCTTTCAGCTTTGTTTCCAAAGTAGCTGGCACATATTTTGAAGACATTGACCTTTAACACAATATTTTGAGGGGTTGATTTTATACAGGGAAAGTAAGTAGGTAAACCAACGTTGCTTTCTTTAAAGACAAAAATAAAAACATCCATTACACATACATACATTTATATATATATATATATATATATATATATATATATATATATATTTATATATGTAAGGAAAAACATAAAACTAAAATATAGGAGGTATTTTGTTAAGGAAAATGGGGAATTTATTATGAAAAATTATTAACTCACGAAAGTTCGCCATAAAAGAAGAAGGGTTGTTAATAGCAAAAAATAGCAATAGTGGTCGCCACTAGACGGGTGCTGTTCAGAAAAGAGATGTTTTTCGGCAGCAGCAAGTTACATAAAGAGTTACATAAGAGAAATGCGGAGAACATTCCATGATGAATCAGCGGAAAGATTGGGCGGGATTTTAACAAAGAAAAGCTAGTCAGTCGGCACAGAGATCTGATAGAGAGAAGACGTATGTCTTGAGAGAGAACCTGGGTGGAGTGGTTTGCATAATTATGTTGGAGCTCTGATAGTAATAATGAAAATAAACGAATTTAAGAGATCTCTGTCATCTCATCTAATCATTAGGTCCACGATTGGCTTTAATTAATAACGAAATGGGTACGAAACATGTCATATGGATACGAAACGTGGCATAAGCCGGAAGGAGTGTGCAGCCTACGTGGGTGAGATTTTTAAAATTTTTTCGGTAGCCGACGATCGTCAATTGCAACCACTTGTCTTTCCCTCCAGTAAGTGTTTCTTTCTCGTGACTGGTTGACAACGTGAGCTCCGATATTGAAATTTCCTTCTTTTTTTTCAAAAAATAGAAAAATCTAAAACACTGTGGATCACGCTTTGTATGAAACTTTTTCTTTCCATTGGTGAGACGTGGCAATTTGAAAAGTAATTGTGCTTAAAACGGACTGTTTGGGACTTCTGGGCATCAGATGACTGAATTTTGTCACAACTATAATTGGAGAGAAAAAAGATAATAATAATAATTTTTTTGCGTTCGTTTAAATCAACAAGAAAAGAGAAACATGGATAATACGAAGGTTAAGGAGGAAGAAAAAGACGATGGTGCAGCAGTAAACGATGATAATGAAAATAAAGATGAGAATAAATGTGAAACAGAAGCAAGTGACAGACACGAAAAAAAAGAAGTTCTAACATTAAGAAAATGCAGTGGAAAAACAGCAGAGAAAGGAGAATTGCAGAATATAAAGTTAATGGTCCCGAAGTACGACAATCTGAAATTTATAAATATTCTGTCTTGGGTAAACCTCTTTGAGGAAAAATGTAATGCTTTGAATTTGGATGAAGATTGTAGGAGAGAAAATATTTTACATTATTTGGATGGTGAAATTCAGGACTTCATGATAGCGACGCAGTTGTATAAGAAGAGTTATACAGAAATCAACAGAAATTTAACATCAGTCTTTTCGCGCAGTAGACAAGAAATGGAAAGACAATACAGAAATCTCAGATTAACAGAGGATGGAGATCTACAAGAGTACTACAAAAAAAGGTGGAACTTGGAACGTCATTGCAAAAACAAGAAATTGAAATAATAGAAAACCTAACAATGGACACGCCAACACAGATGAACACTCTACTCAGTATAGAGCAAATAAAATCCATAAGTGAGTGGTTTGATTTAGAGAAGAAGATTTTTACGTCAATTAAAACTCAAGACAGCAGATCAACAAACGAAGAAAAGAAAAACATCGGAAATGCATCACAACAGACAGCCGGATTCCAGCACTGGAGAGAAAGAAACAACACCAGACCCCAGTCAAGACAATTTGAAAGTAATTACAGTGAAGACAACCAAGAAAGATTTTTTTTCAGACCAAGAAGGGAAAACTTTGGTGGAAACTATGGAGAGCTAGGGTGACATCATCAAGAGCAAAGCAGAAGGAGTAACTATAACGAATCATCTAAATTTCACAGACCAAATGAAACCATAGAGGAGAGAAGGTGACTACTAATATCTGCAGAGGTGAGTGACTTTAAAATTTTGTGTCTTTTGGACACGGGTTCTTCAGTGACGATAATATCAGAAAAATTATGCAAAAATTTAACTATTTTAAAAGTTCTAGACCATCAAAAAATAATTTTAAACCAAACAGATGGTCAAATCAATGTGATAGATGTAATAACAACTAATGTCAGGATTGGAAAAATTCAATTAGCAATAAGCTTTTATGTTGTGGACACAGAGTTACCATATTTATTATTAGGTCTTAATGAAATAAGAAAGTTTAAATTAAAAATTAATTTTAAAAATTTAAGGGTATATCAATGTAGAAATGATTATAAATTTAAAAGTCCTAATGCATTTCATATACAAAATTTTGATAATTGTGGTGAAAAATGTAATGGTTATAATGTGTGTAATGCTAAGAATTTAAGAAATTGTGATAATGTTGGTAAAACTTTTAAAAGTTATAACAGTGTTAAAAATGGTCATTAACTTAAGCAGAAATTTGAAAATGAAAATGTTTGTTGTGATGATTCAAATGTAACTAGTGTTTTAAAAAATGATTGTGTGAAACAAAAAAATGACTTAAACCCTAATGTGAGAGAACCAAACTTGAGATGTGAGGACTTTGAAATTGAAAATAGAACTGTAAACAATAATGTTGCGTTTAAGGAGGAATCAGGTATCCCCGATGGTACTCTGAATGCTCTTTTTAAAATGCCCAGTGATGTTTTGGAAAGTTTGGCCCCAGAACAAATACCTTAGAACTGGTCAAAATTAGTTGCATTTTAGGGAAATTTGATAAAGTATTTTCAAGAGATAAATATGATGTAGGGAAAATAAATTTAGAACCTCAAAGAGTCCACTTAACTTCAGAACTTCCAATAGCTCTTAGACCTTATCGTTCCTCACAAACTGAAAATTTAGAAATACAAAAACAAATAAATGAGTTGTTAAAAGCAGGATTTATTAAACCATCCCATTCACCATTTGCATCACCAGTGTGCTTAGTAAACAAGAAAGGAGAAGGAAAGACTCGTTTATGCATAGATTATCGTAAATTAAATTCTATCACAAATTTGATTCAGAACCTATTCCAAGAATAGATGACGTTTTAGACCAAATGACCCATGCAAGGTACTTCTCAACACTTGACTTAACTTCGGGTTATTGGCATATTGCAATACATGACAAAGACACAGAAAAATTAGCATTTACAACTAATTTTGGACTATATGAGTGGCTCAGGCTCCCCTTTGGTTGGAAGAATGTTCCAAGTGTATTTCAACGAGCAATTAGACAAATTTTAAACAAGTATCAAATAAAATATGCACTAAATTACTTTGATGACATAATAATTTTTTCTCAAAATTTTAATGAACATATGCAACATTTAGAAGAAATTTTTCAAATCTGTAAACAAGAAAATATCAAACTAAAGAAATCAAAGTGTCAATTTGCAAAGAAGGAAATAAATTTCTTAGGTTATGAGGTGTCACAAGAACAATATTCTCCACAAAATACAAACATTGAGACAATAAAAAAATTGTTACCACCCAAAAATGTAAAAGAACTCCAAAGATTTTTAGGTTCCATAAATGTATACCAAAAGTTCATTCAAGATTGTGCAAAGTTAAGATTACCTTTCAACAAATTATTAAAGAAAGATGTAAAATGGAACTGGTTCCCTGAATGTTAAATGTCATATAAAAAATTAAGAGATGAGTTAATTTCAAAACCAACTTTGACTTTATATAATCCAAATTATCCATGCCACTTGTACGTTGATGCCAGTCAAGAAGCAACAGCTGCAGTTTTAAAACAAAAACATCCAAATGGACAATTACACCCAATAGCTGTTCATTCCAGACAATTAAGAAAACATGAGAAAAAAATGCCATAACTGAGCTTGATTGCTTAACAATTGTTGATTCGATTGACAAATATCACTGTTATTTACATGGACAGAAATTTACAATACATTCAGATCACTCTGCATTACAATGGCTAAAATATGTAAAAAAATTAACTGGCAGGCTATTTAGATGGTCATTAAAATTATCAATGTATGATTATGATATTCTGTATATTAAAGGAAAATGCAATCATGAGGCTGATATGTTATCCAGAAACCCTGTAAGTCCTTTTGTTAATCAATATTGTTATTTCCTAAGCACAGATGAAATAATTATAGGACAGTGGGATGATAATATAAATAACATTAAGTATAAAAAATATAACGGAGTCTTAACTGTAAAAAAGAAAAACTTAGTCAAAATTGTAGTTCCGCCATCACTAAGAGAAAAATTAATAAATTCAGCTCATGAAAAGTTTGGACACTCAGGTGTAAAAAAGATGTAAAAGTTAATTTCCCCAATTTACTATTGGCAAGACATAATTGTAGACATAGCAAATTTTGTTCGTTGTTGGGAAACCTGTCAAAAGAATAAAAAATCAACTCAGAAAAAATTTGGACTGATGGAGCAAGTGCCTGTGGCAAAAGAACGATTTGACTTAATTTTAGTTGATACTGTTAGGGGTTTCAATTATTACAATTTAACAAAAAAAATCTTCATCTTGTAATTGATCATGCAACCAGATATATATGGACGTTCCCCTCAAAGAGTGTAACCAGTAAAACATACACAAATTGCTTGAGACAAGTTTTCAATATTTAGGTTCCAAAGCAAATACTCAATGATAGAAATTCTGCATTCACTTCTTCCAGATTTAAGAAATTTTTGAAGCATCACAATGTACGACAATTATTGACCAGTTCGCATAGACCTCAGACAAACGGGAAGAATGGAAGATGTAATCAAACAATAGTAGCAAAATTACGATGTAAAGTAAATTCTTCTTCGAAAAAAAATTCCCTGGACAAAAATTTTAGAACAAGTAACTTCTGAATACAATAATCAACCCCATTCTGTGACTGGTTTTTCCCCAAAATACCTTTTATTTGGAATACTACTATATGATTCACCTTTAACCCAATTCAACTTCAGTAAATTACCCACCTGTTGAGGAAGCCAGGAAAATTGCAGTGCAAAGAACTATTCAACACCATAAAATTAATAAGCGAAGATATGATAAACATTTTGTTCAGTCAAATTTTAAAATTGGTGACTTAGTGATGTACGAAGAATTGAAATACCCAAATTAAAGAAAACTAGATCCACCTTATTCAGGCCCCTATACAATTTTAAGTCAACTATCTAATGTAAATTTTGAAATTAACAGACCAAATCACTATACTGGAAAAGCCACCGACATTGTACATTCAACAAGATTAAGACATTTTCATCCACAAAATGAGTTTAAATTAAAATAAATTTGAGTTCATGCAGCATTTCTTGGGGGGGGAAAGGAGGAAAATAAGGGAAGTTTTGTACTAATTGCAAGAAAAATTGAAATTATGAATTTTGAATGTTAATAATGATAAAACTATGAAAATTAAATTGTATTTCTGAAATTAAGGAAAAACTATAATATGATTTGTATTGATTTTTATTCGACTTTAACGACTGTATGATATGAATTAAAATTTAAATAACTGTTGGAAGAACTTTTTCTAAATCTACAAAATCTGAGTATGTTGAAATGTTTATCACTAGTTTATAATGTTTTGAATTGTTTTATAAGCTGAACTATATGTGATATTTGCCCAATTATGACCAACCTCAAGCTCAGAGATCCATTTCTTTTGGTTTTATTTCCTTGTGTGTTGTCTAAAAATAATTTTAAAAAATCACTGTCTTGATTTAAGCTCTCTACTAGAAAACTGTTTTATGTGATGTTTTGGATCTTCTGAGTCAACCACCGATTATGACAAGTCTAATTCTTTAACCTTTTTTAATTTCACTCTTTCTTGAAGTTCTATACTATCACCCACTTCTACCCACGCGTTGGAAGTCATCCCAATTACCGAATCATTTGTATATAAGCAATTCTACATGTCAGTCATTTTAAGTGCTGAATTAATCCAAAATAAACAAAGTAATGACCATCCCATTCACCATTTGCATCACCAGTGTGCTTAGTAAACAAGAAAGGAGAAGGACAGGCTGTGGGTTGACCGCTCCTTTGTCCTTCCTTTCCTTCAGGTTTCTGTTGACTCATGTTTTCCCCATTGGAATTCATGAGTGAACGGATTACCTTTTTCCTCTTGGTTGGCTGGGTGTTAAATTCTTTCCTTTTTCTGGAGTCAGTGAGTGAATACTGATCTCTTTTGAGCCTTTCCCAACCTAGAATTTCAATGTCGTGCACTATACGCACCAATTTTTCACTCTAAATTTTGTTTAGAGTTGTCAGTTGTGGTTAAGACGGTGGGAAATTGTTGAACTTGCTCTAATCTGACCTAACTAAGCACTTGTTCACTCAACTACACAAACACACACAAACAAAATCATACACCTTGAATTAAACAGAATGTACACAGATGAAGGAGTGGTACACCAGTACCAGAAGGGAATTATATTACATAATAAATCTGTCATTATGAAAATTTAATGTGGTAAATTGTAACTGAAATTTATGTCTAAATGAAAATTGTAAATTAAATTATGAAGAAGTGTTGAATTTCATGTAAGTAAATTTTAAAATGTTGGAAAAGTTCTATAAGATATATGAAATTGATGAAGTTTAAAATGATGTGTTATAAATTGGATCCTATGAGAAAAGTCAAATTTGTTATAGTGTCAAATATTAATGTTTTTTGCCTCTAAGTCTTTACAGAGACAAGATAGCTAACAAGATGGAGGCCTCCTGGGAAACGTGGTGCCATAATATCTATTTTTCAGTACTTTTGTATTATTTCCTTGTTTTTAATGATATTTTATTACTATTTTTGAATTTATATGTGAAATGTTTTCTGCAACTGTCTAAATGGCTGGAGTAAGAATGTTTGATGAAAAACTAAAATTTTTTAACCAGTCAAATAACTATAGGACTCCAAGGTATGGCTCCTAGGCATGGGCTTCATAAAATTCTAGCATGTGAACATTTGTGTAACTTTAATTGTGGCAGTCCAATTCTTACTACTTAAAATTGTTGTGGATAATTGATAAAAAAAAGAGGGTACTATTGTTAACTTTTGAATACTTAATTTTCACGTGTCAAGGTAATAAGACTGTAAATTTAGGGATTTAATTTTGTTTTGATAAGTACTTTAGATTCTTTTTGACTTTTGTAGATAATGTTGTGAACTTTATTATAATGATTAATAATGCGATATATTAGTTTCTGTCTCGACTGGAGACAGCTGTAAGTTGTATTTTTCATCTAGAGCTCCTTCATGGTTGTGTACAATAATATTTTAATTTAGAGATAGTTAGGAAACTAAGTTAGGAATAAGAAAAGATAAATTAAGTTAGGAATAGTTTTCATTTAGGTTTTCATTTAATTTTGTTAATTAGGTACTGCAGCCCTGATCAGTATCCTTTTCAAGTAACTGTCAGTTGAGTTTGAATTAAATTTAAGTTTTCTCTTCTGGAGACTTGCCGCACTGAACTGGACATTCTTGTGTGCACGCCTTCAGAGGACGGGGGGGGGAGTTGTAAGGAAAAACATAAAAGTAAAATATAGGGGGCTTTTGTTAGGGAAAAAGGAAATTTATAATAAAAAATTATTAACTCACGAAAGTTCACCATAAAAGAAGAAGGGTTGTTAATAGCAAAAAATAGCAATAGGGATCGCCACTAGACGGGTGCTGTTCAGAAAAGAGATATTTTTCGGCAGGAGCAAGTTACATAAGAGTTGCATAAGAGAAATGCGGAGAAAATTCCATGATGAATCAGCGGAAAGATTGGGCGGGATTTTAACAAAGAAAAGCTAGTCAGTCGGCACAGAGATCTGATAGAGAGAAGACGTATGTCTTGTAGAGAAAACCTGGATGGAGTGGTTTGCATAAGTATGTTGGAGCTCTGATAGTAATAATGAAAATAAAAGAATTTAAGCGATCTCTGTCATCTCATCTAATCATTCGGTCCACGATTGTCTTTAATTAATAACGAAATGGATACGAAACATGTCATACGGATACGAAATGTGTCATATATATATATACTTGGCTCCTTTATTCAGGGAGGACTTCTTTATAGAATATTTTATAAAAAACATATTTCGCTATTCGCACAAAAGTCTTACAATTTTCGCAAAGAGAATTTTCAAAATTTATACTGAATCGAACTTAAGAAAATAAGTCTGCTGAGTCAGGGACAAATTTTTTAGACAATTAAATATCAGTTTACGTAAACATTATTAGAATTTCTGATGCTTCTTCCATACGAGAAGCCATAGATAAAATAATTCCTCACTATCCCCAGAGAAAAAGTTCCAAGAAATTGGAAACATTTTTTGGTTTTCTTTCATCACATCTCACAGTACAACTTCCGAATCAATTAATTCCCTGAATTCCGCTTTTGTCCCGTCGAATAAACTTTTTTAGAAAAAAATTCCTTTTAAATTCAGACACAGATGTTCTATATATAAACTAGATAATGGAGTTTTAGCTTTAGAGAGCGACATGTCTTACTTTCTGAAGATACATTAACATTAGTTTGAAAAGCTACTTTTAAAACCAATATTATTCGAATAGTTTTGCTATGCATTTTAATGCTATACGATGTTTTCACGAGAAACATATTTTTCCTGTGTTTATTTTCTTTTGCTATGATTTTTTTGGACAATTGTTCACCATTATTATAGAAAATTTAATAGTATTTTTTTCTCTTAAAATGGTCCATAATTTCCATTATATAATGGAAATTATGGAATAATATACATATATATAAATTCTTAAATTTCTGGTAGTAGTTTTTAAAATATTATGTAAATACATTGTACATACTTTTCATATACTAAATAAAGTGTTAAACATATGAATCGAAATAAGGATGTCTATCTAATTATGAACATGCAAAAATTTTTTTGATGATTCTTTCACTATTTCCAGCAAAATAATAACACTATTGTTTTTTCACATTTAATTGAATTTGAGAAATTTTCATTACACATGAATGTTTCATTAGTTGTTTTAAATTTTCTTACGATGTCGTTGAGCATCGTTCTCTTTGATCATCTCGTGAACATCTTCTGAAAAAAAAAATTCGGTAGGAATTTGAAACTTTTGTTTTCTCTCTATACATCCCGCATTGAAGTTTGAGAAACATTCAAATTATTTAATTAGATAAGTTTCCTTTTTACTGAAAAGTTTTTTTTGGTAAAACTTTTTAAAATTCAAAGTAAGTTGTCAAAGAGGCACGAGAAAATATTACATGTGTGATTACAAAGATAAAAATGTCCCATTAATTTGAAGACAGCTTAAAATGAAAATGCGATATTGGGTATAAAATACATACATAAAAATAAATCTTTACTAATTTTATCAAATTTTAATGGATTTTGAGCTATTTTTGTTGAACATTATATTATCAAGCAGTTTTATTTTTCTTCGATCTACCAACAAAACAAGTGTTCTCTATAATTAGCGAAAATAAAATTTTTTGAAACCTCTTTTGATGCTTATTTTAAAATATAACATAATTTTTGTATCAGTTAATTAATGAATTACATTATATCGTCACTTAGGATAAGAAGTTTTGATAAATTAAGCGCAAATTTAAAGACAGTTATTTTATACGTAAATCGATTTATGATTGTTTCATTCTATAGTTCCAAATATATCTAGTGTTTTGATAACACGTTAAAATAAGTTTTCAGGAGAATTTAAAATATTGTTAACACTTATTTTGTTTAGTTTCAGTAAACATCGCGAACTTTTTAACAAACACTAATGTTAGCAGCCCTCTTTTATTTTCCAATAATCTCGCTGAAGAATATTTAAAATCATTTTGGAAAATTTAGATATTAAGTAAAAAAATAAAACTATACTTATTTTAGAAAATTTTAATAGAATTTAAGATATTTTTGTCAGATACTAAATTCTTCGGCAGTTTTACTGTTATTAGATTACTAACAAAACAAGTGCTCTCTATAATTAACTAAAAAAAACGTTTTTAATATCTCTTTTATTGCTTATTTTACAGTGTAATCAGAATTTGTTTCAGTTAATTTCCTGAATTACATTATTTTATCACTTAGGATAAGATATCTAGATAAAAAGTATTGATTTTTTTCCAATGTTAAGCAATAAACACGTACAATAAAATAAAAAAGTACAACAAGAAAAGAAACAACAACAAAATAATAATAAAACGAAGAAGGAAACAGTACGTATTAATTCTGTACCTTGGAATCAAAACGGGCCAATGTCCAAAACTTTGAAATTTGAGTGAACTGCACGAGTGAAATCAGGGTAGTATATACATTAATTGTCAAAAGGGCTAATGTCCTTTCAAAGTCCCAATGTCAAAGGGGCAATCAAAAGGGCCAATGTCCTAAGAGTTGTAAAAATCCTTAAACTGACATTAATGTTCTGACATTGATGTTCTACGTTGATGAACTGACATTTGATAAATTGGCCCTTTTTGTTCCAAGGCACAGAATTGCTCAGTGCTTTTGCAACCCAATATCAACTACAGAGATCCCGAGCTGACAGTGATCCATTGAGATGGAAGTGGGAAATGTCCATAACTTATGGTTTGTCACAAACAGTGCAGAAAGGATTCTGTAGAATTTTTAGGTGGCTGAGATGTTTAACTAAGCAGTCATGATCAGTTCAAAGCCAGATCATAGCCCCGAACCATTTCTCTGAAAAACATGGAATGAATGCCTTGTTAACCATGATTTATTAGAATTTCTATCAATAACTAACCCATAACTTATTAGCATTTCTATCTATTTATTCTTGATAAAACAGTTCCTTCAATTTCTTCCGGATAAATACCCTTATAGAAAATATGGAATTTGCCTACACAGATTCTGAATAATTGCAGCACCCCTTTTTGCCAATCCGTCAGGGAGTTCCTTTCCTGGGATTCGGCAGAGTGCTGCAATCCTCTGTAAAATGACTTTGACGTTTTGTGACGATAGTACATGAATAAGGGACTGATACGTAAATCGATTTATGAATGTTTAACTCAAGAGATTCAAAAAGATCTAGTGTTTTGATAGTAAGTTGAAATAAGTTTTCAGGAGTATCTTTAAAATATTCTTTTGACGTTTTGTGATGACAGTACATGAATAATGGACTGATACGTCAATCGATTTATGAATGTTTAACTCAAGAGATTCAAAAAGATCTAGTGTTTTGATAGTAAGTTGAAATAAGTTTTCAGGAGTATCTTTGAAAATATTCGTTTGACGTTTTGTGATGACAGTACATGAATAAGGGACTGATACGTAAATCGATTTATGAATGTTTGACTCAAAGAGATTCAAACAGATCTAGTGTTTTGATAGTAAGTTGAAATAAGTTTTCAGGAGTATCTTTAAAATATTCTTTTGACGTTTTGTGATGACAGTACATGAATAAGGGACTGATACGTAAATCGATTTTTGAATGTTTAACTCAAGAGATTCAAAGAGATCTAGTGTTTTGATAGCAAGTTCAAATAAGTTTTCAGGAGTATCTTTGAAAATATTCGTTTGACGTTTTGTGATGACAGTACATGAATAAGGGACTGATACGTAAATCGATTTATGAATGTTTAACTCAAGAGATTCAAACAGATCTAGTGTTTTGATAACAAGTTCAAATAAGTTTTCAAGAATATCTTTGAAAATATTCTGTTGACGTTTTGTGATGACAGTACATGAATAAGGGACTGATACGTAAATCGATTTATGAATGTTTAACTCAAGATATTCAAACGGATCTAGTGTTTTGATAATAAGTTCAAATAAGTTTTCAGAAGTATGTTTGAAAATATTCTTAACCTATATGTTTTGTTTAGTGTTAGTAAATATTGAAATTATTTCAATAAACACTATTGTTTACAATCTTCTTTAATTTTGCAATGATCCCGCTGATAAACGTTTACCATCATTTTGGAAAATTTATGTATTAACTATATTTAAATGAAACTCCACTTATATTTTCAAATTTTAATAGATTTTGAGATATTTTTTCGATCACTAAATTCTTTGGAAGTCTTGTTTTTCTTCGATTACTAACAAAACGATTACCAACCAAACAAGCGATCTCAGTAATTAGCGAAAAAGAACTTTTTCAAGCATATTTCATTGCTTAATTTGAAATGTAACAGATTTGTTGTGTAAGTTAATTACTGAATTACATTATTCTGTCATTTAGAGTAAGATGTCTTGATAAATAGTTGTAAAATTTAAAGACAGATATTTTATACATATGAGTCAAGAGATTAAAATACATCAAGAGTTTTGATAATAAATAAAAATATGTTTTCAGGAGTACCTTTCAAAATATTATTAATATACTTATTTTGTTTAGTAAACAAAAAAATTCGATATATATATATATATATATATATATATATATATATATATATCGAAGTCTTTTGAAAATAACACAAGCGTTTAGAGTCTTATTTTATTTTTCAGTGATTCCGCTGAAAAACTTTTACCATTATTAATTAATATTTAGAAGAAATAGAAAGATTTTCCATGTATTTCCCCTCTGTAAATTTTTTTCCTAAAAATGGAAGGGAATTTGAGTATCAGTGAAGTTTGTCAAAATACATTTTGTCCCACAGCATAAATTTTGTTGAAAAATATTTTGTTTTCATTTGAAGAAAGATGGTTAATTCACGCATGAAATTTAGAAAGTTTATTTAAAAAGAATTATATATTGTTGGAAACAAGTTAATCTCAGTTTATAAATGATGTCTCTAGATAAGGTTACTCTAGTCAGTATATTTTATATAACTTTAAAAGGGAAAAATGGTCAATATTTTTATTTATTTATACGACACGTGTCTAAGATTAAAGCTGGATGGTCAGTTTTATTCTTTCAGCTATCTTTTTAATGTTTACATAGTAAGCCATTTTAATGTAACGTAAAATTAGGAACTTTTCTGTACTGGATACAAAACGCCTGACACAAAATAATATTTGTATAATCATCATATCTTCTATGGATTAAGTAAAACTTTCAATTATTATTTGTATTACTTACAGAAAAAATAGCTTTTATATAGTAAAATATACCTTGTTAATTGAGCAAAAATGTTTTCTTTTTTTATTAAATAAATATTTCATTAATGAAATTTTCATAGACATTTGAAAAAATACTTGCAAATATAACTTTCAAATATTTACTACCGCATCATTTAAAAAAATTGTTTAATAAAATATATTAAAAAATATCGAAAAAATATCATCTATGTGGTAAAGGAAGACTCTGCAAATAGCTTGGGATATTTTGCATTTTAAAATAAAAGATAAAATTTGTTGCATTTCGCTAAAAATTAAAATGCAAACTTCATTTATTATCCTAGCGTACATAAAAGCGTATATAAAAGCTTACATAAATAAATAAATAAATAAATAAATATATATATATATATATATATATATATATATATATGTGTGTGTGTGTGTGTGTATATATATGTATATATACATACACACCCACACACACATACATACATACATATAATGCAAGTAAACTATTTTAATGATATGGATTTGAGAGTAAAAAAGTATATCCGTACTATATGAAATTAATCCGACGACATAAATTCTGAAATACATATTGAAATTTATTTTAAACATTGAACTCCATTTGAAAAATAAATAGATTTTTTGGAGACCTTTTTTCAAAACAATTCTTCAAATTTCTTATACCTCTCTGAATTCCTAAAATGGACTAAATTATCTGTGATTCGAAAAAGGAATGAAACTCTGTGATGTTTTATTCTTTTTTAACCAAAGGTCTTCAATTTCATTCCTGAAGTTGTTTTGTTGTCACCTATCACATTGAAGAGTAATTTCATGTACGACAGAAATATTATAGATGTCTCAACCAGCTGTTTAATAATTACCTCACTGCACCGTTGTTTGTATATATATGGTTTAATACTGAAAGAATTAAATCTGGGAAGATTTATTTAAGAATAATCAATTTTTTCGTCTAGAAGTAGAGCATTTATGCGTAAAATAACAAATTAAATTCAGTAAAAGAAAAATTATCTTGCATTTATAAACACAACTAGGCCTTTGAGTTTGTCATTAGTATATATATATATATATATATATAAAATAATGAAACAACCCATCTAAAAACTGAAGGAAACCATATACATCGCCAGGTTCATTTACCAAACGTATAAATTTCTTCTCTCGTTGAAAAAGTACTCAGTATAAAATGCTGTGAACAAAAAATTGAAAGAAAAATTATGCTCATAACATTCTAGTGAATAATAATATAGCTTTCTATATGAAAAGTGTGTGGCTAGGTAACAATTTTAGTAAAATTAATTGTAATATGAAATTCCGATCTGAGTGTACAAAATGAAGAGGTCTTATGGGAGAGAAAGAGTAATGACGTGACATGTTAATATGTAGTAAAAACCTCATATAACTCTTTCAGTTATAGGACAATTTTTAAGAGGATTAGATACTAATTAATTTTGTTCAATACATGCTGTATATCCCTTCATTCGGCAGCTGCTGACACTAACCTCATTATTAAAAGAGTCACGTCAGGCAGAGAATTAGATATACAGAAGCTATAATACAGAATATACAGGGTGATTATAGCTAAAATTCAACATTCAAAAAGCTGTATAAAAAGAACCATTGGTCAGAATGACCGGAAATTTGATCCGAATATACGCAATGAAGGGTGAAAGGGTATGGCATAAGAAAAATAATAGTTCGAAATTTTAGCAATAGATGGCGATTTATTCGTCCAGCACTGCTACAACATGCATATGTGGGTAGCATAATTTTTATGCAAGATAGCGCGCCTCCACACATTGCAAATCCAGTGAAGCACTGCTCCACATGCATTTCGGAAATGAAGAATTTTGGGTCGTCATTTTCAATCAGCCGCGCAGTCAAGATCACTTGATCATAACCCTTGTGATTTCGGGCTGAGGGGTTATTTGAAAAATCTTGTATTTAGGGGTCCGATTGTCAACTTTTCTGAACTGAAGACACGCATTGCGCATGAAATGCACAACGTCACCACTGATATACTTCGATCTGTTGTGGAACATACTGTTTCAAGGTTTAGACTTGTAGCAAAATACGGTGGACAGCATACTGAACATTTCTTGAGCAAGTCTTGCGACGATTATAAAACCGATTTTTCCCATCCGATGTGGCATCACCTTGTCGTGGTGGATGGGATTTCCACAATCAGTGCCAAAACTGTTGACTTGGAAGTCAATTTTCAGTACTAAACCGCTACATTGAACAGTACAGTTGGTTTAACATACAACTCAAACAATAGCCGTCGCATTGGGATTCAAATGTCACTACTAGCCGAACACATTTACGTTATGACTAGAAACGTGCCTATAGCTAAAATTTCAAACTATTTTCTTTCCTTATGCCATACCATTTCCCTCTTCTTCGTGTATATTCAGGTCAAATTTCAAAGTCAACTCTCAGGTCAAACCAGTTGCTCTTTTTTTAACAACTCTTTGAAAGTTGAACTTTAAATATAATCACCCTATATATATATATACATGCATACACACACACACACACATATATATATATATATATATATATATATATATATATATATATGTGTGTGTGTGTGTGTGTGTGTGTATGTATATATACACAACGTGAAGAAAAACAAAAAATAGCTTTCGTGGCCATGCGCTAAAGCAGCCATTAACCACAAAGCACGAATACATCATTTATCTAGAGTTTGCAAATACTATAGCCATATGCATTGCGCAGCCTAGCAGCTAACACAAAAAGAACAAAAACACAGGTGCATTAGAACCCAAAGATAGAAATATAGGTGAATGAACACCCAAAAGACAAAAAGTCAAGCAATTAGACTGAAAAAAGTCAAAAAGATATCAAGAAAATCATCTGTCTTTGCTTGGCTCATCAACCGTGGGTAAAGCAAAGAACCATAATCAAACACAAGTGGTTTCGCCATGGTGTCATATTCAAAAAAACTTTTATAATTAATATGGCTGAATCAGATGACAAAACACTAAAAGAAATTGTTAACTGAAGACATATATATATATATATATATATATATATATATATATATATATATATATATATATACTCCAATGCTGCAGACGGTATTCTTGGACATTATCGTTACCGTCATATAACACAGTGGTTTTGCTGGCCACTTTTCTGGGAGTACAGTATAGATGGAACCAGCATTACCCCTCTAGGAGTCGGTCCCGTAATTTTGAACCTTCTCAAGTGACGAGACCGGAACACTTGACCCCGCACCTCCAGAGGTAAATTTGAGAACTTGGAGGACATTGCAGCCACGACACATTTTAAGTGCACTAGCCGCCATTAATGTACACGGCGGAAGACTTGTCAACGACCGGCATCGAACCCGCAACCCTCAGATTACTGACTCGACACGTTTGTCAAAGGGGCACAACACCCACATATATATATGTATGTATTTGTATTCACAAAGGCAAAACAATGCTTTTGATTGTTTTAATGTAATAAGAATAATCTATATTAAATTAAGAAGGCTAGCTCTACAAAAATCAAATTTATAGTGTAATCATTACCCAGTTTTATTTGTATCTTCATTAGCACAGTATTAAAAAAGGTAAACGATATATTGAAAACATTCGAGGGTGAAATGTCTTTGTTCGCGACCGCCTTCAGCAAAATAATTATTTCTACCAAAAAATACTATTCATTATAGTCTAATTTATGCGTTCAAGCGACAATAAAACAATTTAATACTTTTCTTTATATTTTAACCCTTAACCTTGCTTCTAGTTTTTCATATTAAATTGGAGAGTTCTTTTTATTTGTTCCCATGGAAACGTTGGACTGGTCGCGTTAGGTGATCTAATTTTTTTACTGTTCTAAACAGAACAATTAGTACGTTTGCTTCCTTGATCAGATTATTGCATTTTGTGTGTACACGTTGGAGAAAAAAAAGTGATATATGATGGTAAGGAAATTAATTATTGTTATAATGCAATATTTATATGAATATCATAGATATTGCAGTTTATAACGGGTGTCGCATAATAACAAATATCATTTGTAAAAAATTAAAATAAATTTGTACTTCCCGAAAGATTGTAAATAAGATGTTAATTCCTTCTATGCTGTTAATCAGAAATAAAATGCAAATAATATCTCTACAGTTTTATTTAAGAATTAAAAGGGCTGTCTTAATGACAAGGATATAGTGTTGTTCCTTAAGTTTTGCACACCAGTGTATATATGAATATGCATGTACATATGAACGTATAGTTATACATATGTTTCTGTATGTACAACTACACTATCTACCAATAAGTATTTGAACAGCTATGCAAATGAGGATATCTGCGGTTATGATAGACGTCACGCCCTCCGCCGTTAAATATCATGTAGGAACCAACATTGGCATTTGTCGCATGCAAGATGCCACTAAGCGCAGAGTTATCTGATTTCGAGAAATGTGTAATCGTCGGGTATAACAGGAATGGTCGATCCTTAAGGGACATACCTAGCGATCTGAATTACCCAAAATCGACAGTGGACTATGTGATTCAGTAGTGGGAGGTAACGGTGATTGTCGAAATGTGTCTCGAGTCGGCAGACCCACGAAACTGGGAGATAGAGACCGATGGTTGCTGTCCAGAGAAATTTGGAATAACCGCACCCAACCGATGACCCACATACTCCAGGAGTTTCAACAGATATCCGGGAGTGTTGTTTCGATAAATAATATCCGCAAGAAAGCACATCTACTTTATTTTCATGGTCGTACTGCCGCCCATAAGTCCTTGATCGCAAATTCCAAATGCGTTGCCCGGTTAATGTGGTGCAAAGTACGTCAAAAGTGGACCGTACATAGATTAGTGAAAACGGGTTCTCGGGAGAGACGATTCAAGGTTCACCCTCTACCGTTCGGATGGCAGGGTCTGGGCCTGGAGTCTGCCTGGAGACCTCCACTTGCCAGAATGCATTGTGCCCACAGTAAAGTTCGAAGGAGGTAGAATTATGGCCTGGGACCCTTGGTCCCAATTCATGGTAAGCTCAACGCCGACGCCTACTGCAAAAATTTTTATGAGAGTGTGCTTCCTACGTTGGGGCAGTTTTACGGGTTATACCCATGTTACTTCCAGGACGACAACGCCAGCTGTCAGGTTGCAAGGTCCACCCTGGATTGGTGTGGTGGAAATTGGGTTAACCAAATGGATTGCCCTGCCTGGATCCCAGACCTGAACCCTATCGAGAACCTCTGGGCGAGTTGGATCTCCGAATTAAGGGTTGCAACAACCGTCCAAAATCAATGAAGGAACTTACACGTTTCTACAAGCCGAATAGAAGAAAATACCACTGGCCGTCATACAAGGACATGTGAAATGCATGCCCCGAAGGATTGGGGCTGTATTTACTCTACCAACCGTTTAGGCTCTACCAACTACTGAATATGAATAAATTTTGTTATTGTTTTCTATCACAGGTGTCCAAATACTTATTGGTAGATAGTATATATATATATATATATATATATACATATATATATATATATATATATATATATATATATATATATATATATATATATATATATATATATGTGTGTGTGTGTGTGTGTGTGTGTGTGTGTGTGTATATGTATGTATTCATAAGGACAAAACTATGCAATTATTTAGATATTTTAATGTAATCGATAATGTAATCGAATTGCTAGTAATCGATATTAAGTTAAAATGTTAGTTCTATAAAAACTAAATTTATAATGGTGACATTATACAGGTTTTAATTGTATGTATATTATTAAAATAATTAAAAAAGGTAAATCATCTATTGAAAACATTCAATGGTGAATCATCTTTATTCGATATACAATTATTTTAGATATTAGAAAAATTTATTACATAACAACGTACTAAAAACATCAAAATTCACAGGGTATTATCTCTTAATTTACAATAGATTCACTAAATATAAAGGCTTATTAATTAGAGAAATACAGTTAAACACAATTACGCCCGAAAAATGACATAAGATGTTGGTTTAGAAAAATATGCAGTGTTTTCTAATCGTTTGTATGTCTAAATTTAAATACAAAGAAACCTTTGACGTATACTTTGATAAAAAATTACAAATATATGAAGCTATGGAATTCATTTTTTGCACATCATACAACTAATTACCAATTCTTTTAGCTTGTAAAAATGTAGAATCCTCAGTTAGTTACGTATTTACTCCCCCTTGTTATATTAGTAGAAAATATTTAATTCTGGCATCAAACGTCACCGTGGAAACCAGTTTCATTATATATAAAACCGTACGAACAGTTTCTTTTGAACTTTCAATAAAATCTAATTGGAAATTATAATATCTATTAAGAAACTAATTAAGGCGTTTAAAGAAAGTATCTGTTAGACGTTTTAATTTGTGTACAATTTTTTTTGTAGATTTAATCCTCGTCCTAGGATGTAATTACTTACACAGTCACAATTTTCAGAATAAATAAAATAATAAATCAACAATTTGATATAGTTTACAAAGAAGGTTACACATTTCTACCACTATTTAACGAAATACCACCGTTATACTTGTATAGTTTCTATTAAGCTAATCGATGCAAGAAATATTCTAATCAATGTAAAAAAAACTCGCTTCATAGGAACTTACGCAAGTTATATAAACTTTTTTTCTGGTGAAATTGACAAAGTTGGAAGCGTAAACTAAAACTTAAAATATAATAAAAACAAATATTCGAATAAATTTATATCGCATAAGTAAAATTAGCTAACTTGACGAGGCAGATTAAGCAAGAAATATTACAAACAAATTGTTATCTAAAAAAGTTTCATATGTGTTTTGAGAATACATAGCAGTATTTTATAAACAAATTACTTAAGTTTTGCATACCAGTGTATGTATGCATATGTATATACGCATGTACATATATTTATACATATGTTTCTGTATATATCCATACATACATACATACATACATACATACATATATTTGTATTCATAATATGTAATAAATGTATATATATATATATATATATATATATATATATATATATATATATATATATATATATATATATATATATATATATATATATACACTCAAGAGCCAAAACATTATGACCACCTGTCAATAACGAGTTGGCCCACCTTTGTCGCTCAACACAGCTTCAACCCGCCTTGGCATGGATGCCACAAGTCCTTGGTAGATGGCCGGAGACAGATTGTACCAGATGTTTAAGCAACGGTCACGCAAATCCGAGATATTGCGAATTGGTGGTCTTTGAACTCTGAGCTGCCGTCCCATGACATCCCAAATGTGTTCTATCGGATTCAGATCCGGTGAGTTAGGCGGCCAGGACATTAACTGGAATTCAGCATCATGTTTCTGGAACCACACCAACACAATTTTAGCCTTGTGACACGGGGCGTTATCCTGTTGGAACATTCCATTTCCAGCTGGAAAAACAGAGGCCATGTAAGGGTGCAACTGGTCCGCAATGATGTTCAGATACTCTGTAGCATTCATGGTCTGCTCTACCACAACCACGGGTCCCAGAGACGCCCAAGAGAACGTCCCCCAAAGCATAATACCGCCACCACCGGCCTGTGTATGATCTACTGTACATTTAGGGAGCAACAGTTCGCCTGGAAGACGGCGTATCCTGACAAGGCCATCGGCGCGATGAATGACAAACCGTGATTCATCTGACCAGGCAACTCTCTCCCACTGATCCATGGACGTTTGCTGCGTAGCCTCATATCCAACAGTGTCCGCTGAACAGTGTGCTGCGATACTATTCTACTTGACCCTGCATTATATTGGGCTGTCAGCTGAGCCACTGTCTGGCTCCGGTTTTGCTTCACCATGCGAGACAGTCTCCGACGACTTTTTTCTTTGATAGCGTGTGGACGTCCAACAGCATGCCGTCTACTGCTGGTTTCACCGTCATTCAACCACTTTGCATAAGTACTAACAACTGTAGGTCGCGAACAACCCACGAGTCGTGCAGTTTCGGAAATACTTGTTCCGAGCCTTCGAGCCATTACAATTTGCCCTCCATCAAAGTTGCTTAGATCCGCAGCCTTTCCCATCACACACAGAAGTAAGTGAAAGAATGTTTCTTCAGACTCTCCAGCAGCAGTTACATACCACTTCCACCTGATCACGTGCCTTCCACGTCATCCAGGCGAATTCATTGCAAAATGTAGGGGTGATCATAATGTTTTGGCTCTTGAGTGTATATATATATATATATATATATATATATATATGCATGCATGTATATACTAATACATAGATATATATGTATTCCTAAAGACAAATCTATGCAATTATTTATATAATTTATAGGAACTCATTTAAGGCGTCATTTATCAAAACATAATTTCGAAGTAAATAGAAATTGACATGGCGGTTTTTGAATTTTGAAACATACTGAACAATAAATATTTGTACGTTTAATATTCCGCATACTATCCATTCTGTAAAAAACCTAAACTGCTATCTCTGATATTTTACAAAAAAAAGGGGATTTTGTTCAAGAGACGTTTATTATATGTGTATTGGTAGAAAATTTGTATGTAAAAGTTATCCTTGTCAAATGATATCAAAGTAAAATTCAATGTATAGAAACTTCTTCTCGTAATACATGGATTTGTTTGCATCTAAATGTCGATGAACCCAGTTTTTGCAAGAAGTCTTGTTATAGAGATTTCATCAAATGCTAATATAGAATACTGTATAAACACAAGATCAATACTTCCTTTATTTCGTCCTCTGGTTTTTTTCTACGAGGTCCCTTATCTCTATTATCTGAACCTTCCAATTGGGAACACATATATTTTTGCATGATTTAAAAAGTTTTGTAAGTATAGTCATTACTGAGATATCGGTCGAAAAGGAAAAATCAGTTTGAATGTATTCTTAAAACTCTCTTTTTTAAGTTTTCATCCAAAAAAACCATGTTCGTGAAAAATGCAACGTCATTTGTGTTACAGAAAGAATGATAGTTAGATCTATTTCTTTCCCTTAAAAGAGGATACTTACGTTTTACACACGTTTGTATCTTTGTTTTCGCTTCCTTCTTGCATCTGGTAGAATTTTGTTTCGTTTCAAAACCTTTAAATATTTGAAAACAAGTATTTTAATATTTTCAACATTTTTTAATTTAAAATCACAGCATTTTGATAATGGTACTATATATATTCCTTTAACTTTGGCTAAATTTGCTTCTATTTTATTTAGTTTTATTACAACTGTAGTAAAATTATATTTGTAGTTAAATTTTTATGTAAAGTAAAACTTTCCTTTGCTTACTTTGAATTTATAACTTGCTTTTTAAATACAGGGTGGTTGTAAAAATACTTTGCCGATATATGGATCTCTAGCGGCTGTTCCTTTCAACCGATCGAGATGAGATTTCAGATATAGTTATTCAGAGGTATGAGCCCGGGATTTTGTCAACGGCAACAATTGGCGTTCACGGTTACGGATAAAAGTATAGAAACTCGAAATTTTCGAATGCCAACGCCCACTTTTTCCCTCTCAAAATGCTCAGCGCATACGAAAACCCCAAAGAGCGTTGAAACGGTAGGTGTATCTCAAAATACGGACAAACAAAAAAAAACAGCTCTGCGAACGACCAACAAAAACACAATGATGACCCCCATGTAATCCAAATAAAAGTTTTCTTTTGTCTGATCTATGTTGTCATCAGTGATTGGTGTCTTGCCTCTGTCATATGCAAATTTCCTCCGTGCGCCCCGATCGTGTTTTTGTAGGACGTTCGCAGAGCTGTTTTTGTGCGTGCATAACGCGTCCGTTTTTTGTGATACACGTACCGTTCCAACGCTCTTTAGAGTTTTCGCATTCTCTGAGCATTTTGCGACGGGAAAAAGTGGGCGTTGCCATTCGAAAATTTCGAGTTTCTGTACCTATAACCGTAACCGTGAGCGCCACTTTGTTGCCGTTCACAAATACCTAGTTCATGGCTCTGAATAACTATATCTCAAATATCATCTTGATCGGTTGAAAGGAACGGCTGCTAGAGGTCCATATATCGGCAAAGTTTTTTTATGACCACCCTGAACAGTGAGACTTCTCTATGGCGACCAGTAATGGTTCCGACAAAAGTAGCCATTTTGGGAGGGGGCCGTTGTAAGGAGGTTTCGTTCACAACACTGGCTCTATGGAGTCTTGAGTCGCTTCTAAATAAAATTTGGTCGTTTAGAGGGGTGGCCGGATCAAGAAGTTTCAATGTATTATAAGATATCTTTTATTGTGCTGTTCTGTTTTTGCTGACACTTCTATTTACTCTAGGTCTAATTTCACCCTGAATCGAATTCTAGTTGCTTATTTACATTTCTTCTGAGGTGATTAAACTAATATCTGATAAAAGAAATAATATTCTCCAAATTAATTACTGTATATTCGTTTCCCTCTCTTTAAACAATTAGTGTGTAATTTGCATCATTGTATACAAACATGGAAAATAATATCACAATCAATCTTGTAACTATAAAGGTATTGTTCATATTTTGATAGTTATGTCACAGAGTCCTTATTTACTCTTGGATAACTATTACCATAAACAAAACAAACTAGAATAACTCTCTGGTTTCGTTTCTGGTTCAAAAACGATTACAACAGGACTAAGTACAAAATTTCGCATTACTTTGAGTTTAAATTGAGGATGCATCAGAGGATTGAGTCAGATTAGTGATCATCTTTTTTGTTGTAGATGAATCCTGTTGTTGCTATTGTTTGGCAATCCGAGGCACGTGTTCATGAAGATATTCGCCCATAATCAGCGAGAATCGGTAGTTTGCTTTCTATGCGGGCACCTTATAGGTGAACATAAACCAACCACCACCACCACCTTAATTTCGGTGCCACCACTTACTTTTGGGGCCACTTTGATTTCGACCAAGCACCCCCAGATGGGACACCTGGGGCTCGTACCTTCTTCATCCTTTCTGACCTCATAGAAGGACTTTCCAGTCTGCGGATTTAACGTGCTCATGTCTAGCGTACACACGAAGGTATTTAATTGCATGAGTCGGGATTCAAACTGAACCCTCCCCCCAAGTTCTAAGTCCAATGTGCTGCTTGGGCCCTGTTGTTGAATCCTTTGATACACAAAATCAAATGCTGTTAAAAACTACAGAAGTACATATTACATTTCCCTTGTTCTCAAACATAAGCAATACATGAATTTTTTGTTAAATTTCTTACAAAAATATTACAGTCTAATTTGCGTCGATTATACCAGTGGAATACAAGTACCTGATTTGTCTAGCGATTGAGCCGAATATAGAAGTTCCAGTTTTGTTTCTTTGTTTCTACTTTTTAATCCTTTTTTAAAGATAAAAAAATTGAGTAATGATTGCATGTCTTTTTTAAACTATTCTTCTATTTATCGCATATTTTCCTCGAAACATAAATTTATGTAACCGGATAGAATTTATGTATAATTTATGACAAGGATGACTTTCGTACAAAGGCCAATTTCACCGTGCGACAGCAGTATTGTTTTAATAAACTGCGAACACTATTTTGTTACGTACTATAAAAATCTATGAAAATTCTACAGTAATTTTATTAATTGGTGCTTGGGAAAAGTTTTATATGGAGATTTTCATTTCTTAATTGGTTTAAATTATATTCCTATAACGAAAATTATTTATTGATTCATATCCATGAACTTTTTTTGCATTTAATGGAGATGTGCATTAAGACATATTTGTCTTATTGACATATTTGTTTATTATAAGTTATATTTGTTTGATGCCCGGTATAAAAGGCTTAAATAGAAAACAGTGATTTTTAGATACATGTTAGTGTTCATAAAAAATATAAAATTATTTTCACTGGTATAAAAAGGTTTGGTCTATAAATTTTGTATACAATATTACGTTTCTTGTTTTATAATCAAATATTCGTTCCTGTGAAAAGATTTTTTTTTCAATACTAACAAGCATCTAAAAATCACTGTTATTGAGCTAAACCCTTTTTACCGGGCATCATAGATTTATAACTGCTAAAAATCATCAAACTATCTCTGTACGTTTAATATTGAGTTCACTGTGACAATAAAATAATTATTTCTCACAAAATATTTGTTGGTCCAAACGATACGCTAACACTCATTATATAGTTTCAGCGTTTTTTAAATATACTTCCTATAAAAACATATATTTGTGGTATGTTTCGGTGTATGTCAAAATTGTCATTTATCAAAACATAATTTCGATTTATTACGTAACTTTGCACAGTCCTGAAGTGCCTGTTCTTTCTCAAGACATAGCCATATCTATTATTTTTCACTATGGGACGGACTATGTTTTTTCCATGTATAAAGAAAACAGTGCAGGTGACTTCTAGTAGGAGAACATGTAATATATTAAATAAAAGACACTAATATATATTTTCTAAGAAATCTACTTTGTCATTTTCTGCTATAAAAATAACTTTTTTATTGACATAGAGAAATCAGCGATACTCACGAGTAACTTGTGGAGAACAAATAAGTTGAAAATTAAAGCTTAATATAATTATTTATCCGTCAGTTTTTCAGTTACTGTGACTCGTAAGAAGATTTCATAATCTATTGAGGGCTTTCAGTGGTGGATTAAAGTAAATAAAAATATTATTCCTTTCCCTTTACTAATAATCAGTAAGATTTAATGTGTTATAGCTCGAACCTTAAGAGGCAATATATTTATTAGATGGGTATTGGCTATACTAATGAAATAAAGTAAAGCTTGAACACTTGATCAAAGATTATACCTAAGACCGTCTGCACACGGAGCAACTCAAAAGAAACTGATAACTGACTCAAATCACAAACCAGTCCGTGATGAGTCGCAACCTATGTAATTGAATGGAGCCACTCACACGGCGCAACTGGTTACAAACCCATCCTTAGGGGATGAAGAACATTACAAAGTGATATTTAAAATTTTTACCTCAGAGATATAAACTTTTGCATATATATTCATCAAAGTATAACTATATCAAACACCTTATAAAATTTTATAAATATTTTAAAAAAAATTTGTATTTTAAAAATTGAAATTATTATTATTTTTAAATCTCCTTGCGATCCATTTTTTAACTTTCCCCCTTAAATTTTGCATTTATATTGCTTATAAATACATTTTGAACAGAGTTATGTATTACTTTGTGCTTTCGTTGTATAGTTAATTACTAGGAAATATTTTTATGCTTGTACTCCGAACTTTCGCGAAATTTTTGTACTTTCTACACTTAAGTTAAACTTTGATACTCTGAGTGATGTCGACACCTGAAATGGATACATAACTTTATTTTAATATATTATAGAAGTCATTATAATAAATTTTATAAAATTTCGTCAAAAATTATGACCCAAGGAGCATTTCATAGACTTGCAAATCTGGAAATGACTCATTTTGAGAAAAAAAAAGCCATTTAAAAGATGTTTTTCACCTACCGTTAATGCATACTTTTCTAATGCTACCAAGTTTTCATTTCCCTTTACACTTCATATTTTAAATGCATTTTATTCCAATATTTGCCTATTTAAAAAATATTAATACATAAAAAAATATTCCAATTTTTGTTCGATGTTTGGTAATTTAAAAGTCCACCATCCCTAGAACTTAAATTACTCCTGGAGTGCCGCCCCCTACTATAAATAAGTGGTGACAGTCGCATGTGGTTGAACTGCTCTCTGTTGAGTGGGGCAGCTTTTCTCGAATTTCAATTTCTTAAGGTATCCTAAAGTAAGGTTCTAAAGGTAAGGTAGGTCTTTAGGCTACATATAAAACTTCGATTTCAAAGAAAAATCTGAAATTTTTTTAATTCCTTTTTCTTAATGGATGTGAAATTTTGTTTTTAAGTCCGATTTAAAAGAGTAGCAATAGTCCATTTCAGCATAAGTGAAAATCTGAATTGCGTTTTCTGAAGAACTTAATTTTCATGAAAAATTTATGACTGTTGCAGTAACTGAAAATATAACCCTGGCATGCTTATGAAATAATCCAGGTATGTTTTTCATAATAATAGGAATATAATGAATTACATATTTGTCTCTGAGTATATTATTCGTTTATTTATAGCTGTATTTATAAAATATCTTATGATATACTAGTTGGTACCCGTCAAAACATGACGGCTAGATAGAAATAAATGTACTAATACACAAATTATACTCAACACATCATTTCCAAATGTAGACAATCATAGAAATGGGTAGAAAAAAATTAATTTGTTTAAGCAGCCTCGTGCTTAGTATCTAAAGCCAGATTTTAAAATGTCACTGAGCATGCGCAGAAAGCAATTTTTTTAAATTGCAAATTATCGCTAATTAAACAATTTCCATCAGGTTTAATCTTATATTTCACAAACATAATTATCATAAAAATAGCAGAGAGAGATCTAGAGACTCCTCTAAATAAACGTGTTTATCATTAAAACATGTCACTGAGCATGCGCAGAAACAGTGAGTTTCTAAAGACAGATTTAAACATGCCACTGAGCATGCACAGAAATCAATTTTTAATTGTAAATTATCTCTCATTAATAGAAATTGCGGTTACAAAAACCAAATTTTACAAAACTACAGATTACAGTCTTTCGTTTAATACCAAAATGAAGTAAATTGATGCAGTAATTTTCTCTCACGGACTGCCCAAAAAGTCGGCTTAGCAACTTAAATAAATAGATGACAAAAATTTTTCATTTAATTACATAAAATCACTTCTATTTTTTTCACTTTTCAAAATATCTATTAGTTTTTAGATCAATACACTCACAAATGCCTTACGAACATATGATGAAAAAAGGAAGTTATATACATAATTATTATTATTTGTTTTTGTAGAGCTATTGCCGTTTATGTAAATTTTGCCAGTTTTCGACCCAAACTCTTCAATTTTGTAAAAAGTTGCATAGATATGGTTCTAGTTATTTAAGTTTCCTAGTTTTGGTTATATATTCCAGTGAAAAATTCTCGCACAGAAATTTTTGCAAGTAAAGTTTCTGAAAAAAAATGACACCGAACATGGACACGAAACATGGACACTTGTTATATATGTGCTTTCTGTGCAAGGGATGTTAAGTCCAAAATGAACTAAAAAGAGTTATCCAACCAAGCATGTTTGAAAAATCAAGGGCTACTGCAGGGAACAGAAAGCTATGTCTAATTCCACTCTTAAGTATTTTTATTCATCATGGAACATTTGGGGTATGTGAAACAAAACACAAACATGTTAGTGTTAAAGGGGTTGTATCCCAATCAAGGACTTAGCACTCTTAAGGCCGTCTGCACACGGAGCAACTCAAAGACGGGTTTGTAACCAGTTGGGTCGTGTGCGTGGCTCCATTCAATTACATAGGTTACGACTCATCACGGGCTGGTTTGTGACTGGAGTCAGTTATCAGTTTCTTTTGAGTTGCCCCGTGTGCAGACGGCCTTACTCAACAAAAATAAAATCAGAAAAAACTACTTAAAAAAATAAAATATTTGAACTTTGTAAGGTATACACAAGATTCGATTCACAAGAATCGAACTTTTGAGTGAATTAAAGCAGCTGCTTTAGATATGCTAATTTCGGCATACGCGCTTAGTATAAATACCACGCAGCGTCATTAATGAAAAAGAGAGGTGGTTAAGGTTGAAAAGGTGTTATCCTGCGCTAGTGCTTAGCGGGCCAGAAGTTTACATGGCAGTACTGCTGGTTTGACTTACTGTTCGTGAGTATAAAAATATATTGTTCTTGAAAGCTGTGTTTATACATTCCGTACATGTAGTACGCATGCTTATTGCTGTAAAGCCAATTATATGTCCAACGAATTCAATAAACATTGTTTCATGTATAAACTGTGTGTGGTTCAAATTCAAATAGAGAGCCACTTCAAATTATATACACCCAGGTCTGGGTAGAAGTGAGTAAAGATTCTCTATACCTTAAAAAACTGACTTTACAAAAGTATTTTTTTCAATCCCGTTTTTCTCAAAACTACGGTTTTGAACTTGACAACATTTACAAAGCAAACACGGATATTTGGATGCCTATTCATATTCAGTGGTAATCTGGGTATGGAAAGTTTCAATGTTTATTTTCCAAAATGCTGGAAGAACAATCTCATACTCCTTACTGAGAATTTCGCATTTGTTTCGAAGTAATTTCGGTGTAGAAGTTATGCCGTTTTAAATATAATATGTATAGATTAATATACTTACTTTCGTTTCAAAGAATTTCTAACTTCCCAATGTTTTTTCTTTTGTGAAAATATAAAGGATATATTCTAACGGATATTTATAGCGGCTTTTCCTCTATAAGAGTTTAGTTTCTGTTTTACACAATTCAATACCTATATGCACTGCAGTATTTCCGGCTCGATTCTTTTCCCTAGGTAGAGCATTGGATTTGTTACAAACTATAAAAGCTGCAATTGTAAAACGTTTTAGTGTATGCTAGAGGTAGAACAACTACGTTGTTTGACTCTATTGGTTTTCGAATAAAGTCTTCTTATCGTTGAATAAAAGAATAGTAAGAATAGGAATAGAAATGAATATCTGGCATGATTTTTGTGAAACGGAGATTGATGAGCAATTTTTAACAGAATTTTTATTAAAAATAAGTCCCAGTTAAAGGAATAACAGTAGCTTATGTAACTTGAAAAAAATGTTACTAGTTATTTGTTTTTTCTGGTTTTAAAAGATAAATATTAAAGTAAATAAAACTAATGAAAATAAAAGTAAATATATTTTTTGAATTTCGTTTGTAAGATATTTTATACTTGGAAAAATTGCGTTCAGAAATTTCTCAAAATTCAAAGAGTGGTAAAGTATACCTAGAAGTTTAATCTGTTTCAAAATATAAAGTCTTACTTTTATGTACAGTCTATCAATCATTTGATAACTTTTAGTGATATATTTTTAATTGCTTTAATAATATATATCTTTAATTTCGTTTTTAAGAAATTTTATGCTTGGAAAAATTCCATTCAGAAATTTTTCAAAATTAAAAAAGAGGTAAAGTATACCTAGAAGTTAAATCTGATTCAAAATATAATGCCTTACTTTTATATACAGTCTATCGATTTTTCGATAGTTGTTGGTCATATATTTTTAATTGCTAAATTTAATGTAATGAAGTGGTATATAATGCATGTTTAATAATAGAGAATAGGGTTATGACGAGTTTTACATTATTTCCTGTAATCCTATTTTCAATAGATTTATAGGTGGCATTGAAACTAAAATTTATTCTTACTGCATGTATGGAACCTATGCTCCAAATAATCATAATAGAAAACTAACAGAGAAAAGTTTGCGATTCTCTGATGATTGAAATATAGGATCCATTCACTATGTGCATTGTCTATTTTTAAATGGAAAATGTGCAATATGTGTTGGGAGAACTTTTGCGTAAGCCTTTTACTTATGGCATTAATGATTGAATGATTTCACCTGTCTCAAGACCTCTTTAAGATTAAAGGGGAAAGAAATTTTATAAATTAACTTCTTACCGTCTGCTTCCGAGGTTCAAACTCTCGTCCCCAAACCTCCACTGCTTATCAGTGTTCTGTCAATGAAAAAACGGCCTTCAGATGAAAAGTTATGCTGAAGGACGTTTATCACAAACCCTATTTTTAATCTAAATATATTACCTAATTTGTTTCATGACGTTTTAAACACGGCAGCTAAAAAATCATAATTGCTTTAGTTTATTGCCACCTGGAACTATTCAAATGGCTCTCACGTTTGAAATTTCCTGCAAATACAAACACTTTATACAAGTGTATGACAACCAATATTATAAAGATAGAATAACAGGAAAATTATCAAAATGTTTATAATGATAATAATTTAAAACTTTACTTCTGATAACTGAAAATATCAGTGGCTGAAGTCAGTGTAGAACAGTTTTGGGGTTGTTATTTATTTAATTTTTATTTTAAAAAGCGTTTCTTTAATATTTTGGGACAAATTAACTGACCAATACTTTTATGAGCGTCTCATTTTTATATTGGTAAAAATAAGTTGCAAATACGTTAAGACTGCTATGTGCTAACCTTATTGAATTCTCTTACCTCAATGGTAACATATGGAGAAAATTTGTCTACGATTTACAGCTACATAAATGTTGATAATCCAATAAAAATGGCATTTACAAATAAGATAGTCTGAACTTTTCTGCACTTTTCAACAGGATTCATTTTATAAATTTCGTCCACCAAAGGAATTGATGAGTGTTTTAAACACACACAAGACCAGAATTCTTCCCAAAATAATTTGAATTCTTAAATATTATTTTATATTTTTTAAACGAGAAAGGCTACGAGATGTAAAAATTCTTTCTCTATTACTGAGTCCAATTTTTAAAAAAAATTAAATTCAAGTCAACAATCCCTGGACACATTTCCCCATCGGTTAACACTAAAGTGAGGGAATCCAATACGGTTAGTACACAGCAGCTTTAACTTTTGATTGCTTTACAATACTGGAAGCTAGAAAAAAAATCAATAAAAGGAAAACAGAAAAAATTGTTTTATTTAACGTGAAATGACACTAACTTTTGGAGATTCAGTAATTTGAGTAAAGACCTTGGGAGATAATTATACGAGCTGTAAACTCTTTTATTTAGAATTATTTGAACCGATCGTTTTTAGATATTTAATGGATAAACTTGTCCTGTAATCTGGTATAAATTATTATATCCAGCTGTTCTAAAATGAAACAGGAAAGTTCATTGAACTGATGATTAAAATAAATATTAATGCATAGTTAAGTACTATCTTTATAAAATAAATAGATAAGTATATATTTCTCGATCTAATATATTTAGTAACGGTGAAGCATATAAATTAAGAAAAAAAGCTTTTGATAATAAACAATGAACTCTCCTGGATCTTTTATTATTATGTTAAATTATATGCTTCAGAGTATTCAATCAGGAATTAATTCATATCAAATTTCCTTCTAAAATTGTATTCTATGCCAATAAATAAATAATGATCAAGGTATAATATACAATGCTTATGAAACTATCGCAGGAAATAGCGATATTACGGGATATTACACAAAGGGCTTCTAAAAGTAAAGGGCGTTATTACTGATCCATTGTTCTTTTAATGGCAAATCCAGTGTTCTCTAAATCAGAACAAAAATGCTTATACCAAGTTTGCTAGAATTTATTAATGAAATCTCTAATATTTCTTTAGAATTTCTAATATTTCTTTTTACTTTACAATTATATCATTTTCCAGAAAATCCTTTGTGATTCTAAATTTTAAAGAATTTTTCTAATGCGGAGGCACTTGTCTTGAGAAATTCACCTTTTGTTATCACCGGTGAGAGTTTTTATGGTGAGAGTACCATTTAGCTGAGCCAGCATTGTTACTTATGAGAGCACATCACGGTAACGACCAAATCTTATTCGGGATTTGAATCCAAGCCCACTGTGGGGAAGCTCCCGACGCTAACCATTATACCCTGTGGGAGGTTCTAAATTTTAAAGTTCTGCGGTATATTTTTAGTAAGACATGTCAGTAGGGAATGCAGTATACATAAATAATATCAAATGTATAACCAAAGAAAGAAGAGTCAATGCCCCTGTGCATTATAAATATTACATGGAGTACGTGGACTGTAAAAAGTATATTCTTCATATAAGGTCAATATACATGTCTAAATTTCGTCTGATATTATCTGACATTATTTTTATGCGTAATAGAAAATTAACTGAAATACCCCAAGCGTAATTAAATCAAACTCTTGAGATTTTTTACCGTTTTTCTCAAAGTATAACGAAAGAAACGGTGAAAGTTCTTCTCGGAAATCATAATTTTTAGTATATAAATGAAAAATGCATACTATTAAAAAATTATATACAGTCAAACCCGCTTAATGGAATATCGGTTAAAAGAATATCCCGTTTAATGTAATAAATTTTCAATGTCCCAAACCGTAGTAATTTGTTTCTGTGTTAAATTTCCCGGTTAATGGAATATATTGTTTTGAAGTTATCCCGCTTAAAGGAATAATTTTTAGCCATGACGATATCGATCTTTCTCTAATTCGCACACTTCTTTTCAGAATTTTTTTTCTGTAAAGTGCAATAATGAATGTGCAGTAACTGAATGTCTTTCAAAGCAGTTTTGTCACTTCGCAGAAAGTGTCAAATCGCAGGAAATGGGGATTTCTTCGATTTCAAAGGGCAATTCATTGTTGTTGCTGTTTTTCCTAGCCCCCCCCTCCCTCCTCGTATTGCTCGGCCGCTGGCCTACGTTTCCCTATTCAGAGAATGAACAATAAGCTTCCCCCCCAAATGAGAGCTAGAAAATGAGTGGGTGTGTGTGTAAAGGAAATGTGAAACTTCAACAGGTCCTTATCTTGAAGGGGACGTGGATTACCAACTGTAACGAATCTCTTCGGAGAAGCGCAACATTTAACTTGGGGGTCTCTAGCCTTGAACATTTAACTGTACATTTGCTACGGCGATTAGTTCGACAGTTCGCTTTCGTGAAATCAGTAATCTTTCTTGTGCTTTACAATGTCTTTGAGATGAAAAGATCTTACTTTAAAAGAAAAAGTAAAAGTCATAGAGTTTGCAAAACTAAATAAGTGTACGCAATTAGAACTCTCAAAAAAGTTTGAGATATCTCAAGCTCAAGTTTCGAAATTGCTAAAAAATAAAGAAAAAGTCTTGAACGACTGGAAATGCAATAAAAATCTTAATCAAAAACGAAAACGTACTGGAAAAGAATCTGAAGTTGAAGATGCTCTTCTTCAGTGGTTTGCCGAAAAACGAGCTTGTAATGTTCCTATTAGTGGATTATTATTGAATTAGAAAGCTGGAGATTTAGCACAGCAGTTAAATATAACTGATTTTAAAGCTACAAATGGTTGGTTGTGCAGATGGAAAGCAAGAAACCAAATTTCTTTCAAAAAAATTCACCGTGAAGCAAGTGATGCTGATGAAGCCGCTGCCAGTTCTTGGAAAAATGTAGTATTACCTGCTTTATTACAAGACTACAGTTCTTCTTGTATCTATAATTGTGACGAAACTGCACTTTATTACAGAGCAATGCCTGATGGGACTTTGTTCTTAAAAGGCGAAAAAGTTGTTGGAGGAAAAATCCGGAAAGACAGACTGACAGTTTTATGCTGTAGTAATGATGACGGCAGTCATAGAATGCCTCTTTTTGTAATCGGGAAATCCATAAGCCCACGATGTTTTAAAGGTGTAAAATCCCTTCCAGTTAAATTCGAAGCGAATTCAAAAGCTTGGATGACTGCTAATTTCTTTCAAAACTGGTTAGTGTCATTTGACAATGAGATGAATAAGATGAAAAGAAAAGCTATCCTTTTATCGATAATTGTCAAGCCCATAAAGTCGACGTAAGACTAGAAAATGTAGCACTTCATTTTTTGCCTCCGAATATTACAGCTATTTTACAGCCAATGACAGCCCTTTGACCAGGGAATTATATCACTTTTTAAGAGGAATTATAGAAAAGAAATTGTTAAAAAGATCATAGCTTGCATAGATGATACTAGTGGATTTTCTATCAATAGCTCAACTAGTAAAATTATTAGAACATTTCAATTCTTTCAGCTGTTCATATGATGAACAAATCCTGGAATAATATTTCCTCTGACGCAATAAAAAGTTGTTTCGTAAAATGTAAATTTTCAACACACGTAACAAATGATGAATTAAATGATGAATGAATTACAAACGCAAATGATTTACCACCAGAAGGAATGACAGAAGAAAATATTTCCAATTTTGAAAACTTCGACAATGACTTGGTAGAATGTGGTGAAACTTCAGACCCTCAATTTGATCAAAGCGAAGTCGATGAAGATGAATTTGATGAAGAATGTACCATTAAAAAGGTTCCGTCACATGTTGAAGTTAATAACGCTTGTGACATTATAAGACGATTCTTGGAAACGAAGCCAAATGCAGACTTTCATTTATTTTATAAACTAGAAAATCAAATAACAGATTTGCTGCATTCACAGAACAGTAAACAGTCTAAAATATCCGACTTCTTTAGCAACAAATAAGCAAGTAACATTGTAATTATTTCCAAAAAATTAAGGGAAATTTGTATATTCTACAATAAAATTAGCTCATTTTTCATCAATTTTCTAAATTTTAATGTGTTTAAATTGTTTCTTACTTTTAATTAATAATTGTTTGTTAATTATAATAGTTTAAATATGCCTATGGTTTAGGTAATTTTTAATGCTTTCTAGGTTTAACTGTAACTTTAAACATTGTGGGCATGTCAATGTGATCCCGGATAATGGAATATCCCGCTTATTAGAATAATTTTTCGTGGCAAATTGGCTATTCCATTAAGCGGGCTCGTATGTACGTATATTTGTTTACTTGAAAATTAGATTTTTCCGTTAGTTTCAACATTCAAAATGAAACTGATCTATGCATAAGTGAAAGTGTCGTCGCACTAAACTTTTTATATATCTTCGATAAAATAACATATGGTAATTCATTCTTTCTTTCAAAATTAATTGTAATGCCATTTTGAATTCTTGCCTCTGTATCTTACTCCTTTTGTAATGAAAACGTGTAACTCGTCTCATGCCTGAAGGCCGGAACTTTTTAGCTTACCATAACATTGTTTTTTTTACAGCATACCTGTTTAAGTCATTGGTACAGATGCAAATTTTTTCATAGGCTTGGAACTTTTTAACTTTCCATTTAATCACTTATCATTTCATTTCAGATGTTACATACAACACTTTAATGTTAATTGAAACATCACTGTCATTTTAATTGAATCATCACCGTATTGTTAATCCAAACATCACTGTATTTTTAATTCAAACATCACTGTCATGTCAATTCAGACATCATTGTAATGTTAATTCAAACATCACTGTCATGTTAATTCAAACATCACTGTAATGTTAATTTAAACATCTCTGTAATGTTATATGCAAGGTTTAAATGAGGAAATACGATTGTTTTGCCTTCAGAATTAGTCCTCAGAGACTAAAGGTTGAATTTCCAAATGAATCTAGTTGCTTTTAGAGAAAAACAAATTAAATGATCTAAAGTCTGAGGATGTTATCATTCTTATAGCATACATAAGGAAAATATCTAACTTTGGTTTAGTAATATCTATGTAAGTAAACACAATGCCTCGCCTTAAACATAGCTTTTGCACCTTTGGTTCAAAAAAACGGTTTTTTCCTCTCATCTCAAAAACTCTCGTACATAAAAAAAATGAACCACTACAGTCCGAAAGAAGGAAAATCAGGCAATATTTTATGTATTTTGCAGATATTTTTTGTTTGGGTGATGCATAGGTGTATTCATCAGTCAAGATAGTATCCACCGTATTTATAGGATTCTAAATCGTTATTGTTTGACCTCAAAGCATCGGTTTTGGATTTTAATCCGTTAAGAAAAGATTGCAAGAAAATCATCTATTTTTTTACGCTAAGAAATTTGTGTTCTATGTGTATTGCAGATGTAAAACATAATATTTTAGGTGAATCTCTGTAAGGTAATTAGTCATCCCCATTCTCCATTAATCTTTGCAAGTTCCTATGAATATTTTTAACCCTGTGCCATCAGCAACTTTAGCTGATACCCTTTTGATATTGTCGATTATATTTTTACTTCTGTAAAATAAGCCACGTATTACAAAGTCGTTTATGAAATTCCACCTACTTCTCTGGTCTGTACCCTATATGTGCTGGGATATAATTTCTCTATCTGTACAATAAGACTATCTAATGTCTTCCGGCTCTTCCCGTTGATATTTTCATCTGTTTTGTAAATTCAAACACCTGAAGTCTTCTGGGTTTTATTGCTTCAGTCTGTCCTCTTTTGAAATTGATAATACCTTCTATCATACTGCACCCATGATCTTTTTTAGTTCAGGAGATCAAACTGAAATAAAGCCTCGAGCTAGAGAATCGATATCAAAAAAAATTTCTAAACACTCTAAATCATGGAAAGTTAATCCCTAAAATATAAGCAGACGGGCAAGTCATCTAGGGTTTTTAAACTATAAAGTGTAAGTCATAAACCATAAAGTTTAAAAGCTTTGTTAAGTACACATTTATGCTCTAAAAAATTATCGCTGTGCCCTAAATTCGCATCATGCTACTAAGCTATACAGATAATTTTTTTTCATAGTTATAAAAACCACCATAAAAATATTGTTATAGTATACTATATCGTGATAAATACTGAACAAAGCATAATATACTAGTATTGAGAGAGTACTTAATGGGTTAAAAACCATGTTATGGGCCATTATTAGAAGAATAGTGTACGGTCCGTAAGAAATTTTATCACTCAGATGGGTATTGTAAGCATGTTGTAAAAATCAATGTGTCAAAATGAAATTGAGGATAAATTTTCAAACATTATTTTTGTTATTTCTTCAATAGTTTTCAAAATGATAACAATATTTCAAACTGACAGAAAATTTAAGAGTTGATTTAAACCTATTATGGAAATGATCGCAAGTGAACTAAGTAAAACTTGTGTTATAAGTATCGTATAATGTGATTGTATCTGTTTTAAAGATATTTTTCATATTTGCTTAAAAGGTGTCGCATTACAAATGTGGTAATAATTTCGTTATATCTTGATCATCGATTTTATGTCATGTATGTAGTAAAAGTTTTCTCAAGAGTATTTGATGCTTTTGGGGAATTTTAATCTTTTTAAATACATAATTACATTTTAAGTGAAACTTCATGTAAATATGCAATGATACATAAGATATTTGCTATGAAGTATATTTTTAAGGGGATGGTGGACTTTCAAATTACCAAAAATCGAGCAAAAATTGGAATTTTTTTGGGTGTGTATTAATATTTTAAAAACATGTAAATATTGGAATGAAATGCATTTAAAATGTGTAGTGAAAAGAAAAATGAAAAATTGGTGGCTTTAGAGTAGTAAGTATTAAAGGTAGATAAAAAATTATCTTTTAAATGACTTTTTCTCAAAGTGAGAAATTTCCAGATTTGCAAGTCTTTAAAATGCTCCTCGCGTCATAATTTTTGACGAAATTTTATGAAATTTATAATAAAGATTCCTGTAATACATCAAAATAAAGTTATGTATCCATTTTAGGATTCGAGGTCATTTAGGTTATAAAAGTTTAACTTTAGTGTAGAAAAGTACAAAAATTTCGCGAAATTTCAGAGTACAAGCATAAAAATATTTTCTAAAAATTAACTATTCAACGAAAGTACAAAATAATACATAACTTTGTTCAGAAAATATTTATAAGCAATATAAATGCAAAATTAAGGGGAAAAGTTTAAAATTGAGTCGCAAGGAGCATTTTAAAGAAGGGTAATTTAATTTAAATTTTTTTATAATAAAATATTTTTTTAAAAATATTTATAAAATTTTATAAGGTGTTTAATATTGTTATACTTTAATGAATATATATAGAAAATTTCATATCTCTGTGGTAAAAATTTCAAAAATCGTTTTGAAAGGACCACCATCATGTCTTTACATTTTTTGGAATCGTAATGAAAATTTTGTATAATAGAAAATGCCTTTAGTCTTAGCTTCATATTGAGATCACATATGCTGGTAAAAAAAATGTTAGGAAGAAATTCTTTCAAAGAGTTATATCATACCGTTTATTTATATTTAACTATAAATTATGAATGATGATTCTACCAGAAAATTATGGAGCTGGACATGTTTTACGATAAGCTACTTATACCGCTGTGTTTTCTCTGAAGATTATTGCATAAAAATTACTATCCCTAAAAATTATACTGCATAAAAATTATTGTGCATGAATAGTGTTCGCATATTTTTGCTCCAACAAAATTTATGAATAGATTGGATAGTTATTTATCACTCATAAAAGATATTTAACGGAAACAATAAAAAAATACATTTCTATTCAGTAAAGTTTAAAATGAATTACTACTCTATAAAAATTATCAAAGGTATTAAAAATACTATAAATTCTCATGGAAACTCTTTCTGGTAATTTTCTTCAAGCAAATAAAATTATTTTGCACATTTTATCTTACTTAATCTATTCTCAATTCGAGGCTTAAATTTATTAAGGGGGAAAAAGGAACTTGTAATTAATGATGAAAAAATTAAAACACTGGACAGTTGTATATGTTCATTAAAAAAAAATTACATGAATTTATAAAAAATTTTATGGCATGAATGAAATTACATACATATTAAAAAATATATCCGTGTAATACAACATACGGTTAAGTAAAATTTCAGTTCATGTTTAAAACAAGAAAAGAAAAAAAATTGTTTTGATTTCTTTAGTTATAAATTCAAATAACAAAAAACAGCATTTTTTTTTGCTCGTTGTATATAGCCATTAAGTAATAACAAAAAACGATTTTTTCTTAAGGTTTTGAAACTTTTATTTTTAATTCATTTTTCAAATACAGGGTGCCGAAGAATGGGCTCCCACATTTCTAAGGGTAATAAAAAAGAACAAAGCAATTTTCAGAAAAAAAGCTTTCTATTTTCTAAAAGTACTAACAATATTTTTTCCCAACTAGGTTTGAAAATAACATCACTCAGGTGGCGATCGTTATTTGCGATGCATTCCCGAAGCCGTTCTTTAAACTTGACCATCACTCAGTTGGTCTCTGGGGAAATGGCAGGAACTTCCTCCCGTATAAAAGATTCACGGACTCGTTGCCCATTTTCAGGTGTTCTAATGTTCCCAAGGCGATCATTTGGTTTCCTTGGTATTGTAGACCCACTTGCTTTGCCGTTTGAAAACCATAGCAAGATTGTTTTTCAAGCAGGAAAGGAATAAGTTGCATAGAGCCCAAAGATGGTCCTAAATGTCCTCTGATTTGCGGATACAGAATCATTACTTTGAAAGAACGCATCGATAACGAAACCGCGATGTTCACAGAACCAATTCATGGTATCTACTGACACCATGAGTGCCCATCCACCGGAACTATTACCCTCTCCCTTTCCACCCTACCTTCACCATTCCCTCAACAGTGACCTTTAGAAATGCGGAGTCCATTCATTGTTTTGCATCCTGCATTTATTTTTACCCTTAAATACAAGACATATTGTGCAATGCGCATCTTTTGTTTACCATGATTTAGTAAAGTGCATTGACTCACAGACTTAATCCCTTCCTATTAGAAATTAGCGATGACGAAAATTTTAGAAAAATTTACATATTTTTTAACGTAAATACACTCTCAATTCTACTCCTGATTCTGCAGACTTTTTGAAATTCCTCCGGTATCACAAAAATAAAATACATTTTCCTCTTCTTTTTCTCATTAGCGAGATGAGATAAAAAACTTCTGTTCGGCAGCAAGTAAGTCGTAAGCACTTAACATCTGTTCTCCAGTTGGATAAAAAGAAGGCCGCCTGGAACGTGACTAACATTAGAATATATTTCCTGATTGATGAGCGAAAGGATATTTTTTTGTCATCGAGAGACTTTTAATGCCCAAAAGATTATTATGGAATTTTATTTTCTATCCAAGCTAAATTTATCCATTCGGTGACTTGACTTAAAATTAGGGTTTTTGCAGTGTAAGGCGGGTGCACCACATTTTCGTTTGTCAAGGGAGTTTGTAGCGCCTTCCTGTGACATGGAAGATGCTTGATTAGTCTTTTGTTTTTAAATGTAAATCTCTCTCTCTCTCTCTCTCTCTCTCTCTATATATATATATATATATATATATATATATATATATATATATATATATATATACACACTCTTAGAAAAACAAAACGACGCACTAAGAAGGGGTAATGCAAATTTGACACAATTTGATCTGAATACAGATTTTGACGGAAAAGGCAAAAGTTTAAAGTTTGGAAGCCAATGAATGAACATGTGACGCTGCAGCGCATCTTAACTGCGCAACTGGGTGGATATTAAAGAGGGGAAATTTCGATTTCAGGTCATAAATTCTTTGCGAACTTCATTCCGTGTACTCAGATAGACAGTAACTATGCCTCGCGTACAGGTGCGCGAACAATATATGCAGATGTCAATATTTGAGAGAGGAGAGTATTTGGACTCAAAGAAACCAGTTGGTCTAATCGGCGAATCGCTCGACATTTGGATAGGAACGATTCCACTATTAGAGAATGTTGGCAGAAATGGGTGAACCATGGCCGAACACAGCGTCAAGAAGGAAGCGGTCGGCCTAGAGAAACGTCAGAACGTAAGGACCGAGCAATCGTCAGAGTGGCACTCACAGCCCCAGATTCACCATTACCACCGATAGTACGTGCAACTGGTGCTTCAGTAACCACAAGGACCATTCATAGGTGGCTCAGAGAAAGGGGAATGAGCTCACGGCACCACTTGGGCCGACTAGCATTGACCTCTATACGCCGACAAGCCCGTCTGCAGTGGTCTCGGGCACATTCGATCTGTAATGTCACTGACTAGAGTAGAATTGTCTTCAGTGACGAGTCCCGCTTCAAACTGAGCCCGATGACCAGCGAATACGTGTCTGGAGACGCCACGGACAGCGGTGGGATACCAATCTGACTGTCTTCCACCATACGGGCCGACAACCAGGAGTGGTGAACTGGGGTGCCATTTCATTTCAAAGCAGGACCCCTTTGGTTGTCATCCGCGGCACCCTTACAGCAAAGCAGTATGTCGACGATATTCCACGCTCCGTTGAGTTGCCGTTCATATCACGCCATCCTCGTCTTACAACTCAGAAAGATAATGCCCGCCTGTGCACGGTGAGAGTTTCTACTGCTTGTCTACGTGCTTGCCCAACGCTACTTTGGCCAGCAAGGTCGCTGGATCTCTCCCCCATTGAGCACGTTTGAAGCATTATGGGCAGAACCCTCCAACCAGCTCAGGATTTTGACGATCTAACGCGTCATTTGGACAGAATTTGGCACGATATCCTGTAGGAAGACATCCGACACCTCTATCAATCAATGGCAAGCCGAATAACTGCTTGCATATGGGCAAGAGGTGGACCAACGCGTTATTGATTTTTCACTTTGTGAAGATCTTTGTCTTGATTAAATCAGCCAATTTTTCTCAAATTGTAATCATTTGTTTTTCTGTACATGTACATCACATCAACCGATTTTCGACCCATTCGGATAATTTTTTTTTGGTGAGTCGGTAATTTTTTGTCTAAGAGTGTATATATATATATATATATATATATATATATATATATATATATATATATATATATATATATATATATATATATATATACATATATATATATTAATTATGCTGAAAGACCGAAAACGCTCAGTGAGCGAAAGAAAAACTTCTACAATGCGTTGTGGTCTCTTTAAACATACACAGCGCGTAATTCATGTTGTGGCCATTATAAATACAGCCAGAACACGTTGTGGTTAACTCAAAATGACCACAATGCGAAATTCGTGTCGTGGGTTTCATGATATTTGACAACTACGTGTTGTGGTCATTAAGAAAAGCAACAACCCAGGTTTGAACATTAACTGATGGAACCAAGATACGATGGACAGGTTGTAACCACATCTTCTGGATGTTAACTAATAACGAAGTGATGATAAGAAAATTAAATATTCTTTTTCATTATCGGTTCTTTATCTTGAATCATTATCCTTTATCGTTGCAAATACAATAACTATTAAAACTACTGTTTATAATTTGGAAATAAAATTATTAAAATAATACAGTTCGCAATAAAATTATCAAGGATGTTGCGGAGTTATTTATTTTTACAAGAACTATTACCTTGATATTTTGAGTTATATTTTATGTTCTTTGGGCGACATTTGCATTTTTTATCGGTACAGGATTTTTTACAGTGACTCATTATAAACCCTTGCTGCCAGATGATAATGTAGATGCTGAGCGAAGTGTTAATGGAGTTGAAGGTACGTCCTAAATGTTAATAAAGTTACTCTCTGAAATTTTAAATTCATTACGAGCATAAAGTCGATCAAGAAGACCTTCCTTGTTTCTTAACTGATAAGAGACCGAATCGATTAATGCTCATAACAACAGCTAAAACATTTCTGGGATTTGCACGTCCTCTATCAACCTCAGATACTCTAATTAACACATTAGAACCGATTTCAACTGTAAGAAAGTTTGAGTTGGGTAGGGAATTCACCTTTTTTTCTATTGGCCGGATTTGGCATATTCTCTCTCAGCTTTGATGCTGTTCTTTCTTACACAAGTAACGTTTCCACCAAATCTCTCATTCTCGTAGCTTTCTCCACAGATAACGTGAATGACTTTCAATCTATTTTTCAGTCACCAATTTTTAAGATATCATATCGTTTAAGACGACGATACTGCTTTATCGATAGATATTGCTCGTATTTTTATAAGAAACTGAGCCTGTTTTGTTTCTTGAAGCAACGTTTAGTATTGTTCGACACTGATTAAAAAACTGCGATCAGTACTTGTCTTCATTAACTCTATTTATCATAAAAAATATTCATTTTACTAGCAATGATTAGCACACAGATTTTCGCATTCAAGAATGAACATAAATTCGACGGGTATTTGAAATGCGCAGTTGACAACTTACAAACTGTCCGGCGTATCGTGGTTGCGTCGGCTAACGTTCAGAACGCGTTATTGTTTTTTATTAATGACCACAACGCGTAGTGGTCAAATATCATGAGAGCCATGACGCGAATTTAGTATTGTGGCCTTTATGAGTTCTGGCTATTTTTATAAGTGCCACATCGCGAATAACGCGTTGTGGACTTTTTTTCGCTGAATGAGCGTTTTCAGTCATTCAACCTAACGTATATATATATATATATATATATATATATATATATATATATATATATATATATGTGTGTGTGTGTGTGTGTAAGTAATATATTAAATATTATGCCCTCCATTCTAGCCTTTAACTCACATTCCTAAATCCAATCCACAGCAATATTAATTTATCGCTTTAAAACCTTAGCCACAGAACTTCCCACGAATCGTTTGCCTTTGCATTTCTACACATGTATACGTCTGGAGTCAGGAGTGAGTTATCATCGCGAGCCCCAAAATCTGCTGACACTACAAATAATAGTCACATGTATACCTCGCCCTCGCGTTTAATGTTGAAAGGTGATATTTCTTCCGAGCCGTTCTTCTGGAATGGCCGGATATACTTTTGTAGCTCTAATAAACGACTCGACCCGACTGCTTCCAAATTTATATATTATATATATATATATATAATATATTATATATATATATATATATATTATATATATATATATATATTATATATATATATATATATATATATATATATATATATATATATATATATATATATATATATATATATATAGATATATATATATATATATATATATATTATATATATATATATATATTATATATATATACATATATATATAATATATATATAATATATTATATATATATATGTATATTATATATATATATATATATATATATATAATATACCCATTCGTTTACTTACGAGATACTCGATTTACGCGGTATCGGTTTAACGTGGTTTAATTTTTTTTCCATATGGGAATTCCCCGTTATAATTTCTTAGTCTTCAGTTACATATTTTTTTTCTGGACCAAAAGTTACCCGTTTTTATATTCCTATGCACTCTTGTATACATTTTTTAGGAGTTAGTTACTTATCTCCCCAGTTTTTTACGATATTCTTACAATCTAATTTACGCGGTTTCGGTTTAACGCGTTAGCATATCTATCGCGTAAATCGACGGATAGGTATAATTACCTCTATTACAAAACAAATTATATTCAAATTTATTTACTTTTTCTACTTTTCATAAGTTCTGTATTTTTTTTATTTTAATTTCCTTAAATGAAAAAAAACTTTTAAAAATAAATACATATTTTCCATAAAATGTACGTTATTCTATTAAGTAGACTATTACATTCATTTCTTAGCGTCTCTTCAGACACTTGGAAAGTCGCCGTTTTGTAAACTTGCCTTACGCGCCAGAATTGAATCGCGCGGCCCTGTTCACCATACATTCATGAATTCCATTCCACTCATAATCATTTCACATTTTGAGGCTGATGACTAGCAATTTTTGCCAGTTCACAGTCCATTATTTTTTTACCATGTTTTTATTATCTTGCTTTCTTGGTAATGTGTGTGTTTGTGTGTTTGTATGTGTGTTTCTCTGGTACAAATCTTGCAATCGATTTTTAACTAACTTCCCGACTAGCTAGACATTTGAAACTTTTAGAATACCCCAGAACACGATGACAATGCATTATTTTAATACTTTTAGCCATCTTTATTCCGTATTTTAAAATCCATTACGTAAAAATACGAGTAACGTCTCTAGCCAAAAGTAACTGCACTACAGGCGCCATCTATTAACGTGATAGTGAACCTATTAACGCAATAGCGAAATTATTCGGGTAATGTGTTTATATATGTTATTCAATAAACAAATGATTGAAAATTTCTTATAATAGCTCTCTTTATTACGCATTTCATCATTTTTTTTCAAGTTGATGGGATAATTCATCAAAAAAATTTTAAAAAGTATTTATTAATGCATAGAATTGTCAAGTTTATATGATTCAACAGAAAATTTAAAAACATTGTATATAAAAAGTCTTTTTATCTTGTAATTGTTGTTCATGTTTTTATCAATGCTGATTTTTTTCCATGGTAAAATATTGTCATATGCTTGCCTTCGTCCCATTCTACTTGTTTCCCCGAGATCTAAGTTTTCTCAACTGAGGCATTCCAGCACTGGGAGAAATTAGATTTCATTTCTCCCATCGCTGATCCCATCATTTTTCAATTTCATTGATTTTAAAGCAAATTAATAGTTGATAACTGTTTAATTTTACACTTGTTTAGCAGTTAATCTACTATTTAACACTAGAAAGACTGCTGCCGTCATTTTGAAGGTTCCGGACCTAATATTGAGCGATATGTCTGTATTTAAGTCCTCGGGCTTCTGAAATTTTATGACTTTTTCTAATTTTACGGGAAATATGCACACGCATTTACAAAATTATGTTCGATAGTAAAGAGGGGGAGAAAATGTGTTGTATACCTACTAAGACTGAAATCTGTCGATTTCACGGCAATGTAGAAAACAGGCAGGATTCTTCAAAATAATACAGGAAAAATGTTAGTTACTTTTCGTCTCTTCCCCCGTTTGCAAAAAAACAGAAATTCGGTCAAAATGTAGGTGGCAAAGGGATTTGGTGTTGGCTCACTTATACGGTTCAACCATTAGCAAACAATAACAACAACAGCTACAACTTTAAGATTTGAAAATATACGTTACAAAAATAATTTTATTAAGAGAATTTTAAAAATATTAGCAATTTTAGTAAAGTTTTACAAAGCAAATTTACAAGGACATTTAAAGGCTGCGGAATATCTACCAACAAAGAAAAGAAACGCGTATTCAAAATTATTTAAAGCATTTTCTTTTACAACTACTTACAAAAATTTTTTTTAATCGTATAAGCAGATTTATTTATCTGTTTAAAGACATACAACACTTTCATTGCTTTACGCTACTGTGTGCAAAACCATTAGAACTGAGGAAAAATGTTTAGGGTAGAATTTTTATCCTTCCGGCTTTGAACATATTTATGGGGTCACCGAAAGGATTGTTAGAAACGAAGCCAAGACACACTAGAGTGATACGCGTTACATAAAGTTCTTTTTTCTGTTCCGTTTCCCGTGAAAAAGTTTTGACCTGTTTAGAAATGTTATGCAAGTTTTAAACATATGATTCTGTGTGGGCCATTTTGCAGCCTCATCTTAAGTTTTTCTATTCAAAATCCTATTCTACCTACAGGGAAAGGGATATTTGTTTCTTTATTTGTGAAATGAATGAATTTATAAAAAAGCATTTAAAATAAGACAAAAAAAACGTAAACAATACTTTTATGATATTCAAATTAATATCTACCCACTTTTAACCTCAGTATCATAAATTTTATCTGTAAAATATTAAATTTCAAGAAATTTTAATCCATTAGGTATTAATTAAAATATTTCAAGCCAGCTGAGTCTTTGAAAAGATTTATTTTGAAATTGAAATAAATCGATCAAAGCTAAAAGCTTTAGATAATTGAAAGTCAAATTTTGATTTTTGAGTTCATTTCAGTATCTATGTAATTAAAATATTACTGTCACAATAATCAGCTTTTTTCGTAAACCGAGTCAGTGATTAATATTTAATTAAAATGTTTACATTATGACGCATTAAATTTAATGTATATCGAGTTTTCGCCCACTCAATAAAGTATAAAAATAATAAACTAACATATTAAAGGGAAATGTATGAATCTTTACCTCAGTAACACATATTTTAATCTACATATACTTTTAACCTCTGCTGCTTTTATTTCTAAAAAGTAAATTTTAAGACATTTTATTTTAATTCCTACACATATCTATAATTTTACCAAAATTATAGATCTTTGTACACTTGAACGTCTTTGTTATCAAAGACGTAACGCAGGCATAAAATGTCTTATTTTTGCATAATGTATATGATGTTCCAATATATTTAGAGAATTTAAGTATTACGAAATAACCATCTGGGGGAAAGTATTTATTTAGATTCTAAGGGCATGTTCACATATTATCCGTCAGCGGCAGGGCTAAAGATTTCGTCGGCGCTGATTTGTTAAACCTTTCAGGGGCAACAACCTCTACCGTTTGCATGGTGCATATTTTTCTCCTGGTTTTTTTAACGTAAACAATCTTTACAAATTTTCCAATTGAAGGTTTCAAATTATTTTTACTTCTTTAAACTGATAACAAATGGCAGTACTAACCATTTTTCTGCTCATTTAACTGGAATACATTGAATGCAAGTGAAAAAAAGACTAGATTTAGGCGTTTGCGCTTGGCAAACGGCGCCCCTCAAAGGGTTTTAAATGGGTCAATGACTGATATATGATAGGTTAAAAATTTTACGCTATCGCTAATGGATTCTATATGAACAGGCCCTAGGTCGTCGTGCGCCCACGGCATCCTAATGGTCAGCCCGTCGGAATTCGACACTGAGGATGTTCTGTGTTCAAATACCGACAAACGCAAACTTTATGTCTTCGTTTCTATGAATATGTATTGGCACATGCAATCCGTAGGTCGGAAAGTCCCTCCAAGGTGGTATGCGTGTGGGAGAAAGGTACAAGCCCACCAGATGTCGTCCTTGGGGCATGTTCAGTCTATAGTCCAGGTTCAGTCTATAGTTCAGGTAGCACCATGGGGCGATATTTGTTCACATATTCGGTGGCCCATTACAAGAAACCAACCAATCTCGTGGTGCTACGGGGGAATGTCAAAACACACGTACCTGCCGCATCAGAAGAAAAGAAAAACAATCCCATGTCAATTAAATATAACTATAAAAACCCGATGTTCATCTGATATGATTTTAACTTCCAAGTATATTTTTCAAGGCACTGAAAATTTAGCAAATAAAATGAACTTGTTGTTGTTGTTCCTTAAGCCACCTGACCGACAGCAACATGAGATCAAGTCCCGAAGGCCATGGGCGATGAAGGTGCGGCTCCTGTTTCGAACTAGCACCACAAGGGTCGGAGTCCGACTTGACTAAATGACCGGTCCCGTAATTTTGAACCGAGTCAAGTGACGAGACCAGAACACTTGATCCCGCACCTTCAGAGGTAAATTTGAGAAATTGGAGCACATTGCACCCACTCCCTATTTTATGTGCCACGGCCACCATTAGTGAACACGGTGGTGGATTTGCAGCGACGAGCATCGAACCAGGGACGTTCAGAACACTGGCCCGCTGGACTTACCAACTGGGCCACCGCGACCGAAATGAACTTATAAAATGCACCGGTACAATTATGATTTTAGTAACTAACCGTTAATCTCTATGCTCTTAAATGGAAAATTCAGAGCAAACAATAATTTTATGGAGGACCTGTTTCAGATTCCAGGAAATTTAACTTCCTATATTACTGCTTTTAAAGGATTCTTACTCGCAATCAAATTTAGATAGGCTCACGAAGTATGCGACTTATGATTGCTACATTTACGGCGGATATGTCAGGTTAGTGACTATCCATCAAGATGTTAGTCTGTATGTTCAAGCATAATATAGACTAGCACTCTTCGTTTTACTTTTGACGTAGGATGTAACGTTTCTCCATAACAGTCCTTCGGTAAGCAAAATTTCAGACGCTAAAACCGTCCGTCCACCCGTTCTCGCGAGTTATAATATTGCCAGCGTGCCAAATCCAGACTGTATCGCTTCGACAAGCAGTAAACAGTTAAACAGAAAGTTCCAAAATGCGTTAAAATGTTGACATACATATACATGTATATATATATATATATATATGTGTGTGTGTGTGTATGTATGTGTATATATATATATATATATATATATATATATACATAACACATACATACATATACACATACAATAGAGGTAAGCAACGGTTAGTAATCTTACGTTAATATCCGCGGTAGTTTCGTTAGAAGAGGCTAACCGAATTTTTTTTCTTGTTATTGTCTGTTTTCTTGCACCTTTTATCTTCTTGTTTTTATTTATTGCTTACCATTGGAAATTTTAAAAAATGTTCAAACATAATAAGGAAATTTCAACATAACGAAATAGCTGTCTGAATGACAGATATTATTTAAATTCTAAGCGATTTAAAGACGGCTATTTTGGTTTAATTACAGTGAAATTTGGTAAGTCAAATGAACTTGTTAGAAGTACTGCTTTGATCTTGATTTTATCCTCTTTCCATTAAGTTATCCCTTTATATGTTATGGAAAATTAAGGTGTTTCAAATGTTGTTTTTGTAGAATAATTGATTTAGATTTGTAAAATGTAATTATCCACTTTAATATTCTGACTGCTTATAACTATTTTCCCTTAATTAGTTTAAGAAGGTACACGAACTCCAATATTGGAATCTGCTGGTTGCGATACGTGGGTACTGATTATCTCCCTTTATGTTTCAACAAAATAAGATAATTTGAACGTAATGAAATAATTGTTTTGTGGCAAATATTATTTACACTCTGAGTCTTTTAGAGTAGTTTAAATATTTAAATTCTTAGGCTGTAATACAACGATTAAAGCTCTTTGTCATTTGAACAAGCATTTTAACTCACAAATAAGTTTTACTAATTAAACAAAATTTACTATAAGATATCAGTTATTTCAAAGTACAAACAGTTTGGGTGTAATTAGGATTTATCTAACTTTTCGTCTATCATTTCACAATTTTAATTAGCATTCATCTAACTTTTTGTCTGTAAGTTCTATAATAAGATAATTCTTAACTTAGTGAATAAGTTTATTTTCAAGCATTTTTTTAATGATATGTATATTTTTTTATAAGATTTACAATAAAAACAATAATTAGATCACGTATCCATGGATATCTGCTAATGTACTCTGACTCTTAATCTAATCTTGAGATATCCGAAAGTCTTGTATTGCATAAAATCCTTCAATTGTTTTGAAAGGAAACTTAAAAGTCTCAAATGAAAATCGTGAAAGCATATATATATATATAGCCTGACGATAGACGAATCGCTAGGGCGTTGGCATGCGGTACCAACGCATGTGGGTTCGAGTCCCATCCTTGCCATTGACGTTTGCAGCCGTTCTGAAAAGGCTTTAAGCAGTAGGTACCTGTCTAATTAGCCCTCGTTCAGCAAAAGTTGACCGCAGTGCTATAAACCGTATAAGAAAGATTGTTTGTTTATATGATACATTTTATTTAAAATGTATCATATCTTCCGCTGAATTCTGACTTTTGTTACTGGCATATTCTTTGCAAAGTTCCTCTTTACGTTTCAAAGCTAGAATTTTGTAAAATAAGTTAAGTTTGATATAATCTTTTAAAACCTGTTTTTGAAAGGCGTCGTGTGTGTAGCGTATACACAGGGCATAACCTTTTGACTATATAAATTACCTACCCATTTTTCTTCCTTCAAATACATGCCGAACTGTGAAACGAAGAACATAATATTATAAAGATTATTTAATCAAATGCGTAGCTAGCAGTTTAAATTTGCCATTAGTTTATTTTTATCAATTTAGGTTATGTAAAATGAAGTATTTACAGGAATTAAAATATGTGACATTAGTACATGTTAGATATTAAATTCTTTTTTAATATTAAATTTCGATTTTTTTTATTTTTAACATAACTTTGCTGTGTAGGTTTAATATGCAACGAATATGCATGGAAATAATTTAGTTCCGTAATTTTGGCCAATATTTTCTTAGAAAGTGAGCATCATAAAGTATCATGGATATATTTACTTACATTTTTAATTTACCTTTGTTATGCATACTTAATATACAATGATTAAACGGGGCATTACTTCATTACGTTAATCCCTGCTTCTATTATCTTAAAAAGCAGACATTATTAACTATCATGCATAAATTTACTTATATTATAATTAAAATTTGCTGTGTATACTTAATATGCAATGATTAGGCCTGGCATAATTTCAATTAATTAATTTCTATTTGTCTTTTCTTAGATGGTGTACACCACCGTTATGTATAAATTTACTTTTAGTTTTGAATTTGCTTTGTATACTTAATTTGCAGTGATTAAGCTTGCCATTAATCCGCTCCATCAATTCCATTAATCTTTTCTTGCAAGATGGACCCAATAAAGTATCATGCATGCTTATACGGGAATGCGTGACTCGGACGGCGTACACTTTATGTACGTAGTCCGTGTAAAAATATTTTCGCGGATATATATATATATATATATATATGTTTATATTCTGTCACAAAAAAATATATGCACCCAGAAGGAAACAAGGTACTTTCACGAAACTTAACATGTATGTAGTGTATGAGGATATAAGCAAATGATTACAAATTCAGAAAAAAACAGACCGTTTCATTAAGAAGATATGGCATGAAAAAGGTTACAAATCAGTAAGTAGTAAATCCACCTCTGGCATCTATAAAAGCCAAAACACGGCGTGGCATCGAATCAATGGGGTCACCTATGACCTCCTGCGGAAGATCATGCCATAATCTTTGCAACTGGGCAGTTAATTCACCTGTATTCCTGGACGGCTGCAGTTGCCTTCCAAGTACGTCCCAGACGTGCTCTATTGGCATGAGGTATGGTGACCTGGAAGGCCATGGGAGTACGTCATTTCCTTGAAGACATTATTGGGAGCGTCGCGCCGTATGTGGACGAGCGTTGTCCTGCTGATAAATGACACCTGGGCGACTTGATAGCATATGCAGTACAACTGGCGTTAAAATCTCGTCCACATAACTGCGTGCCCTCAAATAGCCCAGTCAAAATAGGTTTTATGGCTAAAAAAAATATGAAAGTTTTGAAAATTGGTGGAGATGTTTGTTTAGGCATGCTAATGAACATACTAAAAGTCCCCACCGATCAGACTTGAGCTTTCGCCGCCATCTTTGGTTTTTTGGAAATAACTTTAAAAATATTGATTTTATAAAAAATAATTAAATACAAAAATTAAAGAGCATTAAATTATGAACAAAAATCATTCATAAAATTTTTTATATGTCTAACAGGAACAAAGATAATTGACTTTGAAAAGAGCGCACTATCACACGTGGGACGCGCAAGCGCGGTTCCCCATCACGGTGGGGGGGAAATACCCACGCATGTGCATACCATAATTAGCGAAATTAGTTCTACACTAAATGGGAAGGTGTTTTGTATTTTTTCAAATAACTAGGGAAATATTAACTTTACGTAAAAAAAGTTTATTTCAAAAATTAAAAAACATCAAATTATGTACATAAACGATTTTATACATTTTTGTCTTAAACCTAACAGGAACGAAGATATTGACTATAAAATGCGCGTTGATAATGGAGGTAGCTTCAAAGTCTCGTTGCAGGCGCTCTTCTTTAAATTTCGAACCTCTCCCACATTTCGGCATTCTTTAAACACAAGAAAATAGACTTTAATGTTTTTGGCTATGTAGATAATCATTATTAATTTTATACATGAATGTAGTAAACTTGGGGGTATTCACTATCAGATTTCCATTGCAATAATTGTTCAAGCTTACCTACTTCAGGATTTACGTGCTTTTTTCGGTACGGGATTCTCCCCTTCGTCAGGCATGTATAGATCGTCTATGGATCCGCTAGCATCGGCCCATTCATCAACTTCTTTCATTCGATCGTCATCAAAAATAGGGCTGATGCCATTCTGACATACCCCATTGTAATTATTGCAGGCCGTTTTGCAGTTGATGCCTGCTTTCCGACATCCGCATCTTACTCCAGAGTCAGTCTTACAGTTGCAAAATACCATGTTTAAAAGTGAATCGGGAGCTACTGCATCCATAGTTGTGATGGGCACAAGAATTTTCTCTTGACGCTTCCAGCCCCACAGGCAGTTGGGCCTTTCTTTTTCGGGTGCTCCAAAGTCTTCCTCATTTTAATTTCGATGGTTCGCATTTGAGTGTGTGCGTTTAAGGTTTCTTGCGATGGTGGTTCAGTAGCAAAATCTCGAAACAACTCACGGAGATTTTCACATTCCAAATCCGATATGTCCATGCCGTCAAAAATGTTGCTGCGACTATCTCTCGAGCTTTAATATACAGTGGTTGGTCAAACGTGAGTATGCAAGACTTTTGGTGCGTTTTAACACACTGTTGGGCAGCATATTTCAGCGCAGTGAAAATGGTGTCATACTTGCTTGGTGGTGAATTAACAAAAGGAAGGGGTATTACTTTGGTCTTTTCACAAGGCTGGTTTCTGGTTATACAATGGAAAAATCCTTTCCATTCAGGTATCTGTGGAAGACCTAACCACTTAGCATACATCCAGGAGATATCATATGGCTTAGGCAGTGGTAAATCTTCCGCTAAAGGATTTAAGACATTCAAATCTTCGATAGTAATTGTTTTTTACCCAGGCCCTCGAAAATTTTCAAACGTTTCCAGAGGAATGATTCCCATTTTGCCTACGGTCGATGCTGATGTAAGTTCGGTTAATTTTTTTATCTTCGTCCCGGGTTCCACTGCTTACGCTGGAGTAAAACAAGCAACGCCCCCATGCTATTAAACGTATTCAGGCCATCGATTGTAGACACATTGAAATCCGCATTGTCAAATACGAATTGGCAGAATGATCCCTCGAGCATTTGGGGTTGCGGATGATTTATGGCTGACATCTCAAGTGTTTGGGCTTCATATTAAGAAGAACAAAATCCCAAATTCGTGATTAAATTCTTGGAACAGAACTTTTTGTACAAAAATAAAGCAAGACCATTGAGCAGAGGAGACATAAATAATCGTGGTCTTAGCGCTGATATAATGACGTGAGCTATTGAAGTGACTTTTTTTCCGACTTAGCAGTCTTTTTTTTAATAATCAAGTGCTCCAAAAAAGATTTTAAGCTTTCTGGAATGTCCTTGTTCACATCTCTGAAAAAGTTATCACTTGGAGGGTAGCAATGAGTGTCATAAACTGGTGTCTGGATATCTTCTTTTATTATGGCTGCAGCAGTTAGTACTATTTGTATACGCTCCTCACGATCATTTCGTATCCTTTTTTCGTACCAAGAGTCTGATAAGACTTTCATTCCAGTATTACGTAAACATATGACAGTAACTTTTTTGGAGTTTGAAGCAAAAACAATGCCATCCCCGTATTTTAGTTTCAACTTATTTCTCAAAGTGATGTCGTCTGGAAGTAGCCCTGTAATTTCAGATTTGAGTTCGGGTAGTGAGAATTGACAGTCGTCATTATTATCATCAAGGAAGGATATTTCGTCTACAGCTGCTGAGACGTAATCCGACTCTGGCCGCCCTCTCTTTCTGATTGGTGCAGCGTGTAGAAAAAGTCATGAAGCAATCTTGGTGATAAATCGCATCAGCTGCAACTAAATCAGCAACGTTTATTATACGACACTGAACTTCATCTCCCTACTGGTCATGTCTATTCTCTGCAGCTTCAAGAACTTTGTTTTTCATTTCGAGACTCCTAACTTCGTATATAGTTCTTCACCTGTCAGTTGGTTTTTTCTTTTGTCTTGCTTTGAATTCTTCGTCTATCACTGCCGTAAAAAAGAAACATTTTGTCCTAAAATCGAACTGAGGTAAAAAAGATCGTAAACTTACCGCGCGCTCTTCACTTTGGGATGTTGACGCGAATTCTGCATTTCTTTTTAAATCAACTTTTATACTTCCTGGTCTGGTGTAATTTCTCCGACACAACGAATGAACCGAAACAGATTTTAAATGTTCCAACTGTTCATGCTTATTGTCTTTTCTTTGGACAGTATCTCTCTTTAAAGCGTCGATCCCCTTTTCTCCTACATTCACGAAATAATCATTTGACATTAATTTTTTACATATAAAACATAGTTCCGTATCAGCCATTGTTCACAGACGCACACGGAACGGTGACTAACTATTAACTGTCTAGGAAAATACTAGGGAAAGACCGATTTGACACCTTACGGTATGAACATGCGCGTGTCTTCCAGCCATCGTGATGGGCACCCGCTCATGCGCGTCCTGGGTGTGATAGTGTGCTCTTTCGAAAGTCAATTATCTTTGTTCGTGTTAGACTTATAAAAAAATATAATATATGTTTTTTGTGCATTGTTTTTTGTAGAAGCTACCTCCATTATCAACGCGCATTTTATAGTCAATATCTTCGTTCCTGTTAGGTTTACGACAAAAATGTATAAAATCGTTTTTGTACATAATTTAATGTTTTATGATTTTTGAAATAAACTTTTACGCAAAGTTAATATTTCCCTAGTTATTTGAAAAAATACAAAACACCTTCCCATTTAGTGTAAAACTAATTTCGCTAATTATGATATGCACATGCGCGGGTATCTCCCCCCACCGCGATGGGGAACCGCGCTTGCGCGTCCCATGTGTGATAGTGCGCTCTTTTCAAAGTCAATTATCTTTGTTCCTGTTAGACATATAAAAAAATGTTATGAATGATTTTTGTTCATAATTTAATGCTCTTAAATTTTTGTATTTAATTATTTTTTATAAAATCAATATTTTTAAAGTTATTTCCAAAAAACCAAAAAAGTGTACACATTTTCCAAGATGCCGGCGAAAGCTCAAGTCTGATCGGTGGGGACTTTTAGTATGTTCATTAGCATGCCTAAACAAACATCTCCACCTATTTTCAAAATTTTCATATTTTTTTTAGCCATTCGTCAAAATCGGGTCTATTTTGACTGGGGTAAAAGTGCGTTGAAGGATGACTAGAGGTGATCGTTCCAACAAATCGCTCCCCACACTGTCACACCTTGTGTAATCGCCGTATGCCTCCCGACAACAAATGCCGGATCGGACCGGTGGCCTGGCCACCTCCATAAGCGTATGCGCTGATCATCAGCATTGAGACTGAATCGGGATTCATCGCTGAAGGTCACACGCCTCCAGTCGGTCACACTCCAGCTTGCCCGAGGTCGGCAAAAATTCAATCGACACTGCCTATGATGTGGGGTCAGTGGTAGGCGTCTTAATTAATGGACGTCGGCTCCTTATACCTGCGTCGGCCAGTCGTCTCCGAATGATTTCCCTTGATACCACCGGATGTCTGGAAGGTGGTAAATGGCGTCGAACCGATCCTAGCGACGTTGTTGGTGCGGACGTGGCCGTTCTTATGATTGAGCGACCCTCGCGCACATTTGTGTTCCCGGGACGCCCTCAGCCTCCGCGACGGTAGACTATCCCTTCCGTGATCCATTGTTGCCAACACTGCGCAACTAATATATCGCTCCGACCAAGGTGGCGGCCGATACGCCTGTTAGACCAACCTGCTACTCTGAGGCCAACTACACGCCCCTCTGTGATAGTGAACGTATAGTTTTAAGTATATCAATAATAATAATTTTGATTTTGATTGAAGATCAAGATGTGGTCAGTACATTGCATGTAGAATAAAATTCATTATGATTCCAAATGATAGAAAACAACTCTGGTTTAAAATGAAAACTTAATTTATTGATTAACACACATAATACTGATACACTAAATCTGATTAAACATTCTATACTCATCTCAAGTTATCATTACTTATTACAGCATATTTCTTCAACCTTATGTACTCATTAGCATCAATTCAAATTCACACTATATATTATTCAAATAACTAATATTTACTCATATCCACTTCATCACCTATACCAACTTCCTCGCCTTTACGAATTATCATTTATAATCCTCTAACTTCCATTATCAGATTACTTCATCATCGCGCTCTATATTAATTTATTGACAGCTACGCTATGAGAAGCAATGACGGTAAAATATGAAAAGGAAACAAAAGGAAGGTACCTCTACAGATAATTATTTGACCACTTTTATGGACATCCGGCACTCGCGATGACGAACTTCGTTGCACTCTCAACACACTGGAATTGGGGCATATTCATCGTGTGGTACAGGGCTCCTTGAATCGTCGTAAGCACACGGTACAGGACACTGGGGCACTCTCTTCGTAGGGTACAGGGCTCCTTCAATCATTGTAGGCACACGGTACAGGAAACTGGGGCACTCTCTTCCTCGGGCTCATTTGTATTAGCCACAGCTTACATAACTATCATCGGGCGTGCTTTGTATATACTCGTTAGGTTGATACTACTTCTGTCTCTAACTCCTAACTACTCTCCTTCTTTTTTGCCTCTTCTATCTTATTTCATATTCCTTTTCTGTTATTAATTCTGACCCCACCTCTTCCAATTCCATCGGCCATATTATTCCATGCCATCGCAATTCGTCCGTGGCTGCCTTTTCTCAATCCCCTTTTCACCAATCCACATCGAGGGTGGGATTTATAAAATTTTCCTTCCTCCTTAACTTTTCCTTTGCTCCGACCACACCGAGCATGGTGGTCCGTTTTATAACCATCATAAATTTGTGTCTTCCCCTTCTCCTTTTCTTCTTTTCTTGCAACTCATTCTACAGAACTTTTATCTTATACTTTTATTTCTCCCTACAGGCCCAATCTTCTATCTTTAGTAGTTTCGGTTTATTGTTCGATTTTTTTTTCTTATATTGTGCAATTATTTTACTTCGTCCCGTAATTTTCAATTCTCTTGCCCTTGGCCTTGACACTATTGCCATATCCCTATGACACCCCTCTCAAAGTCCGACAATTGTTGCCCTGTCGCCAGTTACGTCTCAGAGGCATCTCTAGTTAGAATACCGTCCCTCCAAGCCGACAGATTTATTTGAATAACCCTATGGCACGAGCAATCATGTTTTTAAACTCTCCCAGCTGCGCATCTCATATGCGCATTTCACGTTTACCCTTGTCTCATTGGCATCGAAATTTTAATCATTTGCATATCTCTTACCAGAATACATTCCTGCCAAGTTTCGTGATAGAAGCTTAATTTCTTCTGGGTGCATATATTTTTTTGTGACAGAGTGTATATATATATATATATATATATATACTCTTGCGAGAATGCCATATACAATATAAAGCATTAAAAGGCCGAAACTAGTTAATTGCAGGAAAATACAGAGGACATGAACTCTGCTAGAGGAAATCAAGTCCATTTTGTCTCAGTGATAACTTTTCTTAGATATTGACAGTTTATCTTTCTTCCCAAACGGAATCTAGTAAAAATACACAGATGAGCCAACGTATGATGAAATAGACTTTAGCTGTGTTATTGGAAATATTCTGACGCAGCTATTACGACGTGCGAAGAGAAAGGAGCGCCCGCTCTTTCTGTTCATTTCACGACATATTTATAGAGGAAAATAGTGATGACAGAAATAAGCCATCGCTGTTGAAAAAGAATATCAAAGAGCACAGACATATCCGTGAAAATACTTTTTTCTTTTTTGCTATTTCATACAAAAATAATAAAACATGTTCAGTTTCAAAGATGAAATATTTCATCCTGGAGCCAAAATATTTTGAATTTGAAATATAAAGAGAGTATTTTTGCATGAAGTAATTAATTAAATAATCTGAAATCTTTATATATACTGACTTTCTAAGCATAAAAGACATATCTTTTTTTTCTGAGAAAAAAAGACAGATATGACCAATTCCCTTAGGACTTCAGCAGTTTTTTTAGATATATCTTATTTCTGTAATGATTTTCTACTGTTTCTAAATAACATGCGGCTTTCTGGCTTAGAAATAATGTCAGGTAGCTTACAAACAAGAAAAACCGTAAAAATAGCCTCGACCTGCCGCACTACAACTGACACATCATTGGTCTAATGAAAAAGGTTCTTAAGGGCCTTCGGTCCTTGAATAGGTGGTCCTCTGTATCCAAGGTCCTTGAACCTCTGTTATCTAAGGTCGGTGGTCCATTTTATCGATGGTCCTTGGACCTGTGTATAAAAGGTCCTTGGACCTCTGTATAAAAGGTCCTTGGACCTTTGTATCTGAGGTCCAGGATGCCATGAAGACGCCATCCTGAGATACTGTCCTGGACCTTGGATACAGACATTCACGACGCTGTTCATGACTGGTTCCTAAGACATCGACGGACATTCTTCATTCAGGGTATCCAATGTCTAGTAAGCATTGGGACACTTTCTTGAAACGACAAAGCGAGTATGTGTAGTGGATATGTAGATCATGATTCTATCACTTCCTGTATGTTCACATATTCCAACCGGTAAACCATTACAGAAAAATCTCCCAAAAATCTCATTTTTAACCTTGTCCACCTTTATACATTAGTATTCTGTAGTCACATTGATCGATATATTCTCTATCATATAGCCTCATGATATTTTATTGTGATTTCGATAATCCTTTTTACGCTTAATTGGCAGGTGCTTAGATAAATCAAGCATTTCTCCTCTAAAATATTAGGGCAAAAAGTCTGTACTTGGTTGAACAACATCAATATTTTTAAGGAAAATTACAATTTTGTTCTAAGTTAAATCTCTTAGACATGTGGAAAATCATAATATATATATATATATATATATATATACACATATATATATATATATATATATATATATATATATATATGTATGTATGTATGTATGTATATATGTATGTGTGTGTGTTCCCTGAAAGTATTATTTATTAATAAATATACAACGTGAAAATAATTAGGGGTGGAAACAATGGATCAAATATATCAATATAAATGTACGAAATGAAAAGGATGTTGGTAACTCTCGTACAGAAATTGATTTAAAAGTAAATAGACATTGACACTGTTATTGCTGCATCAATGTGTCACGAAATAATGCCTTTAATGGTCGAAGCTTGATGTATTGTCGAGTTCTTTATACAGACAAGTACTACTATGTTATTTACTTTTTGTTATACGGTTTTTATGATGTAACATCATTATTCTTTTACTAAACGGTCGAAATCCATTAAAAGTGAAGCATTTATTTTAAGGATGGCTTATGGCGTTTTTATCTATTAGAATCAGATTAAGTAGAAAATATTATATTTTAAATAGTTTTTAAAAGTTATATATCATAGTGCTATGAAATATTAATATCTGATCGCATCTAGAGCTAACTATTAACTACTAAACTCAAATTAAATAAGTTATACTAGGTGGACCGTGCGACCCTTTTAGCATGCGATTAAAACACAATAAATTATATATGGTTGGTGGTATGGAGTGGGATGAAAGAAGAACGGGTTCATTTGTAGCCATTTTTATTTGTCTAATAACAATGGTGCGTAAGGATAATACAAAATCAATTACAAAACGCCTTTGGCCACAATAGAGGGGAAGCATAAGACGAAACAGGGGAACATGAGATATGTACACGTCAAAACAACTTTATAGACAATATTAAAAGTTAAATATAACACAAACTCGTGGAAAATGTGATAGTTACATTACAAAACCTCTATGTGCACATTACTTGACCGTGCCGTTTCGACGCATCCAGGGAAAGAACTTTAGGGCCCAATACAAAGTGTCATTCTGAATTAACAATTCGTCAGAAGTGGAGAACTTAATCTTTAAAATGGTACCTCATTTATCGATTTTGGTTAAGTATGAATGGAGAGAGAGGGATGGTGACAAAAAATCTCCTAGAAATAATAATATGGTTTTTCCATGCAAAAAGAATAATGTACACCTACGCGGATGTTGCCAATAAAAGAATACATTAATGAAATCACAGAATGATAATAAAAGCAAACGATTTTTAAATTTAAAAATTCAGTGCGATTGATAATGGTAAAATAAAAAAAGCTAGCGCGCGCCATCTCCAGGAAGAAAAAATGTTTATAATGTTTATAATTCGATTTTTAAATAAACAATAAGATGTGCAATTCTAACTTAACAATTCTCCCGAAGCGGAGGTCTTAATCTTTAAAATGGTACCTCATTTAACGATTTTGGTTAAGTCTGAAGGGAGAAAAAGGGATTAAAAAAACACCTTTAAGAAATAATATATATAGATATTTTTCAAAAATAAATCAATGAAATCAGAAAGCATTGAAGGAATAATATTTCGGGTTTCAAACTTCCTAATAATGTAGGAGACATTTGCCAAGAGAAAACGTATGAGAAAGCAACATTTGTTGCAATAGATAGCAAATTTCAAAGAATAGTATTTAAGTAGCCGTTTCAAAGAATAAAAATTGGGTAAGAGAAAAAATAGAGGACACCATATTTAAGGAGGGCAGATTTTATGAGTGTAGACATGAATTTCTTGAAACTACATTCGGAAATAATGTGAGAAAAATGTATATCTGTATTTTTTTGCGTATTTTATAATAGAGTTGTGCATCATTTAACATTTATGAAACTATACATTCTCAATGTCGAAGAAAATTACTTTTTATCTGGATGATTTAAAATTGTTTTCTATATATCTAGATTTCAAAATGCCGAAAGCCTTAAATTAAGGAATAAAGATAACTGTAAGACACTTCATATTGTTCGCAGTAGCACGTTTATATCATTGTAAATCATTTGTAAACTCTACTGGATATTCCGAATAACTGCTGATTTTAAAGCAATTGTTGATTTCAAATAATTGCTGATTTTGGACAAAAAAACAAATATATAAATATCTGTACTTTTATTGTATAATTTAATTAATGTGCGGTCTTAGCTACTTATGATCTGAGCTGCTCACTTGCCTAATCACTTAAATTAGAAGCCTTGCAGTAAGAAACTTTTTCTATCATAAGTAACGTACGACATTTATAAATCAAACAGAAAAACTCATTTCCGAAGTAAATCTCATCTGCTAGGTCATTTATTTTGCTAGGAAACTATTTAATCTCTACGAAAAATTAGAAGGGAATCCTTATTCCTATGAGACTATTACATTCTATTGCGGATTCACTTTTCAGAGAAAAGCTTGGGGCTTTTGTGAACGTTTGTTGACCTCTTTGGATTTGTTCTCTATTTCAGCACATATGACATGTACACGAGTATCAAAACCAGTGTAATTACAACTATTTGCCATTAATGTTAAAGAATGCACTTTGAAATTCGCATTTAATTACCGACTGAGAGTGATAGCTTGATTTCGAAAAAATAATAAATTATGAAATATTAAGTAATACTTCATTTCAATATCACTAAAAATGCAGTGTCTAAAGGGACCTCAAAGCATATACCCTCAAAAAATGCAATTATTGTATGGTATGTAAAAATACGACGAAAACTGACTTAGTGTAGTTAATACTTTCAGTTTTCCCTCATAAATAGCAGTTTAACCTAGTACTTAAATTTTAAATACCCACTCAGTACCAGAATAGGGTCATTTATATCCCACAAAAATTTTATTGGAAGACAGAAAAAAATATCACTTTGATTGAAATTATATAGTAATATATATACTGTCAATTGTTAGTTTTCTCTCCACTAGTAGCTTAACTATAGATTAACTTGGCTTTAGGCATTGTAATACGTGTAAAAAGATTTTGCTAAACTGTCCGAATAAATATAAAGAGAAAGTAGGAAATTCGAGAAACATGAATGAAGCAAGGAATACTGCAGGTAATTTTTTTTTAATTACGCTTGAATCTTGAAAAAGAACTTGAGAGGGAGTAGCTAGAGCTTTAACTCTTTGCCGTTTGCACAGTTCAAATGGCGCCCGCGTGGGGCATTTAAATTCGAGCACTCATTTACCTTGCTTTACTCGAGGGAATACAAAAATTACTGAGCTTATAGCTTTATAATAATGATTATTTTACCAAATAATTTTCAACAAACAGAAATTTCAATTATGTGCTGAAAATTTAAAAACTAAGAAAATTTAAGAAGTAAAAGAAAATGATAGAAACGTAAAAATAACTGAACTCATAGAATTATAATAATAACTATTTGATGAAACAATTTTCACCAAACAACTATTTTAATTATATACTTAAAATTTTTAAAAGTGAGGATATTTAGTAAACATGAGAAATTTTTAAAAGTATAAGAAAATGCAAAAATTGTCAGAAAAATGTAAGAAATATCAGAACAAATATAAAAAAATATTATAGAAATGTAAGAATTAAAGAAATTAAAAAATTCAGAAGGTCATTATCTTTCTAATCCCTTTTACCCTCCAAGAAGCAAGACTAATTCGTCTAGGAGAAAAAAAAATAAACACAATATGCAGAACTTTCTCAGAACTGTTCCAGTTATAGATATCATTTAAAACAACCATACTCAACCTTACTTTATCTGGGGCCACATACATATATATGTCTGTTACTTTACGCTGGCTGCAACATAGTAAAATATAGCTCATAATAATGTTAAAAAAAATAAATAAATAGAAACTCAAAACCTAAATATATCCAAAAATTAGTGGTGTCTTTTTAGATTGAGACAAACTTTTGGTACATTTTAAACAAATCACGGTTATAATTTCTACTTCACTTTAAAAATAACTTTTAAAATAACAGTTTCACTTGGTTTTTGAGCTCGATAATTTCGTCAAATAGCTATGCATAATGGTGTCCCAATGCAGCTAGTTGTGTAATATTTGTAGTTTCTAGTGCCAGGAACATTTTAGAGACAACAAACATATCTTAATACCTTGTAAATCCCGAAGTCCGTTCTTAAATTCCATGTATAATAATTTGAAATTATTTAGGATTCTTTCCGCTCCTCTCAAGGTTTTAAAAACTTAAGATAACCAGATGTTTACAAAAATACCTACCTGTTAATAAATGTGAGTGTTTCGGGCTACACATGAAAGTTTTTGCCTGCACTGGGGTTTGAATATCACCGTGCTAACATATGTTAACATTTTTCGCAATTGGTCATCACTGGGGCCACCTTTTGACTGGGACATTAAAGATAGAAGTTATGTATTCAAATAAGTCAACTCCTCTGCTTATAAGCGGGCATTGGTGGTTTTGTGTAGAATATCAGGATAATTTATGGGTATATTTGCACTTTACTCTTACTCTTGGCTCTAAAGTTTTACGTTAATACTTTCTAAGGTTCATTTTCAAATCTTTCGGGATTTTTAAAAGATTTTATTGTAAATATATCTTGAAACTTATATATATATATATATATATATATATATAGAGAGAGAGAGAGAGAGAGAGATTAATTATGTAAATCTTATTATGGTGATTTAAATTTTTTAATTTAAAAAGATAATTTTTTCAGAATTAATTTTATATTCGTATTCATAACGTTAAACGTTACATAAATTTGTTACACGTTAACGAATCGTCATTGTTTTTTCTTGTTATTCCCGGAAATAACCTAATCAAAGATTGCATCATATTTGATTGGCTGAGCAGTTATAAAAGTCGCTAAATTTTAAATGGCAGTTACTGACTGCGAAATTGTTTTGGTGCGTGCGCTATAGTGGAATTTCGAGGAATTCTCACAACTTGTCTACAAACTACGATACTCCTTAATGCTACTCTGCTATACCTTTGACTCAATTAACTGATAAAGCTTTCATGTTTGCATCTTAATTTTACGATATAACGCACGCTGAACTGTGTATGTCAGGATATTCTGAAATATCATTCCATGAATTTTTTTAGAGACGATATCTTTAGACTAATATTAAATTCCTTTCCTTACAATTTCCTTACGCGTAAATATGCGAATACTATGTGGATAATGTTAATAGACTATTGTCAGTATAAAGCATACCTAGCGTCAAAAGTAATTGCATTCGCCTCTTTGATAAATTCTCGTGGAAATTGTACAAGTTTGTTTTGTAATCTGGGCTGTATAATGGTACAATTGTATTGAACTCCCAAAATGCCCACTCACAGTCAGTTTGCTATTATCTAGAATACAAAATCACAATTTATTCGACTTTATTTATTGGATATATTAATGTTGGATTGTGAGCTCAAATTAGATCAGATTGAAAGTCAGCTGAAATCAACGCTATAAGTCGCTGGCACGCAGAAATGGGGAACTTTTCTTAACTTTTAGCTCAAAATTAGATTTTTTTCCCATAAAACCTTAGACAGTTCTTATGACTATTTCATATTATTAATAACTAAACTTCTCTGCTTTTAAATTAGACATTTGTTTGTAGCATCTACGGCAGTTTTCGTCACGGTACATTTTTAATAATTTTAAAAATTTGGCTGCACACTAACAATAAGATAAATTTTAAAGAATTTTACTTGGATAATGATTGATGTAGCTATAATATATTTTTGGTAATTTTGTATGATATTTTTGTACAAATAGCATACGAAATAATTTTCATTAAAATATAAAATGAAATTGGATTACAAAGCAAACAATATATTTATTTAACTACGAATTACATTTAATGCGAAATTTTAGCATGTTTTTTTTTATAACTTAATTTATATTTGGGCATAAAAATGATAATACGCAAAAGCAGCAGTGAACCAGTGACCTGTAAGTCACTGGTTCGATGCCCGTCTGTGAGAAAACCACCGCCGTGTACAGTAATGGCGGCTGGTGCACGAAAACTCTGTCGTAGCTGCAATGTCCTCCAAGTCTCCAAAATACCTCTGGAGGTGCTGGGTTAAATGGTCTGGTCCTGTCACGTGACTCGGCTCAAAATTCTTGGACCAACATATAGAAGTCCAACCTCTCTTGAGGCAATGCCCCTCACCCCCTCTTCTGTAGATAATGCTTCGCACTATTCTCTGACACGTTAACAAACAAACAAAAAACAGATGATAATGCTACTCTCATTTCGTGATGCAGATTTAAAAGTCCAGAACTGTATAATTCCAGAGTTACTAGTCCAGAACTATAAGAGTCATGCGCACTGGTTCAGCCACTCCCCGCTAGGAAGGTAGAACCGATTGAACTACCTGTCTGACGTTGCTTATGTATGAATATTCGCAGTGGTGACACACTTCAAGAATCTCGTGGCCCACCAAAGTGCCACGGCACAGTGGTTGAGAATCACTGATCTACTGCATAAAGATAAAATTTGTTGAATTCACCAAATTTTCAGTTACAAATGGTCAATTTATGTCATTAACTAGAACGTAATGCTCATTTTATTCGAGATATTTATGGGATCATATTCAAGGACAAATCTTAGCTGATAACCGAACGCACTGAAAGTCAGCTGAAATCAACTCCATAAATGTCTGGCATGTAGAAAATACGGAACTTTTCTAAACGTTTAGATGTAAATAAGAAATAGCCTGTCTAAAACAAAAAAAAATCGACACACCGAGAAGGAGTTATTTTATCTCAGCAAAAAAATGGTGGATGCGAGGACGACGATTAAAATTTCAGAAAAAAATGATTAATTTCAGAGTTTGATCGTTACAAAGTGAGGAAGTAAATACGGCGATGGTCCACCTCTGGCCTGGATACAAGCTGTCACCCAAGGTCAATGTCAAGGTAATTGGTTTTTACGAGGTACCTGACGATAAGCATGAGAAGCTATTGCCTACAGCTTCGAACGGATGGAAAGTTAAATTAAAATGAAGTGGTGTTTCGAATTGAAATTACCACAAGGCGGCAGAATTTGGAAAACTACGTACGGCTGCAGCCTGGTTCGGTAATCCACCTTGGCATTGGCCGTCGTTAGAAAGATCTGTAATCCCAAAGATGGGATAAAACCGTATCGAAACTAAAGGGAGAACCTTGACGATGACAAAAAGTTAAAAGAAACGAAGAATTTAATCAAGCTGTCGCCCGGCGGGGTATAGACTGATAAAGTTCCTGGATGGTGTCCTGCGAGATTTCTTACCAAATTGTCTCCAACTATCGGGCTAAATAAGCAGCATTCTAGGATAATTGCAATCACCTTCCCATCATGTCCCAAATGTACTCTATGGGGTCGAGATCAGGCAACCTAGAAGGGTGAAGAAGTGTTCGGTACGTTTGAAGACAATTTATAGTAACACGTGCCGTATGCGGCCGGGCATTATCCTGCTGAAAGTGGCGCAAGAGAAACTGCAGTAAAACGGGTCACATAATGTGTTCTACGTATTGATGTGCTGTGTGTCACTAATGACTACTAAAGGAGTCCGCCTCTCAAAGAAAATGGCACCCCAGACCATAACGCCCTGTTGCGGGCCTGTATGGCGTGCGTTAATAAGGGCAGGATCCCCACGCTGACCTGGACGTCTGCAGAAATGTCTTCGGTGGTTGTAGGGACTTGTCACTAATGACTATTCATCTCCAGTTACCTAAGTTCCAAGTTGATCGAGTTAAGAAGCACTGTAATCGGACTTGACAGTGTATAGGGCTTGAGGTATAAGCAGCGTAATGGTCGGCGCGAGCGTAGGTTCCGCTTCCTCAGTAGTCTGTCAGTGGTCATGTTGGACACTTGTGTGCGGATCACACGTCGGATAGTTGATATCGACAAATGTGGTGCTGGGATAACAGAACTGACAATCGCTCTGTCTTCCCATTCTGCTGTGGAGCTGAGTTAACCGCATTCACCCTGACACCCTCTGCAGTTGCAAATGACTCACTCATGCCAGCATCGTCAAATCACTGCATTGCTTCGACCCAGATGTCGAGCGATTTTCCCAACCAGCTTCTTTCAATCCGATGACATGACCTCTTACAAACTCTGATTTATGCTCGCAACGGGCACGATTCCTTTGGTGAGACATTGTTACAGTCGACATGAGAGATCCGCTGTCGAAATACAACAGAAATTTGAACATCAGATCGAGAATCGATCCGTATATACATCTGCTGGATACGCAGTTCTGATGCGCTGGAGATTCCGCTATTCATTTGTTGGACACCAAATTTAAATCATCTGCACGTTCGGTTAAAACATCTTTTCATACTAAATATCATTATAATAGGATAACTCCTTCTTGTTGCGTCGATTTTTTTGTTCTTACAGAGTATTTTCACAAAACGCTAAGCAGTTCTTATGGTTGGTTTGTTTGAAGCGCAGCGTTCAACTTTTTGCTACACGAGGGTTAATTAGACCGGAACCTACAGTTTAAAGCCTTTTCAGAACGGCTGCAAACGTCCATGGTAAGGCTGGGACTCGAACCTACAGACGTTGGTACCGAATGCCAACACCCTAGCGATTCGTCCATCGTCCGGCTATATATATATATGCTTACACGATTTTCATTTAAGACCGAACGTCTACAGACATCCATACCACAGTGGGACTCGAACCCACAGGATCTGAACCGAATACCAGCGCCCTAGCCATTCGGCCATTTCCTGGCGTCAGCAGTTCTTATAGCTAATGTATATTATCAGTAACTTGAGTTCCTTGCTTTTGAATTACTTTGTTGTTGTTG